>JBBMOL010000488.1:0-66951 GCA_037954665.1 Laguncularia racemosa | reverse complement strand
TTGGCGTGAATTGGCATTATTGGAAGGATTTGAGATCACGGTTTTTTGCTTGTCCTTATTGCTTCCTTTTGATTTGATTTTACGTAAACTTCATCTTCTCTTGTGGTTATTTGGTTATTATTATCATTAGAGATTATAATTGAATCATTTGAATAACAATTTCCATCAAAATCTACAAGGTGTTCACGTGAAATTGCCTTCAAGTGAACTGGTTTGTGTTTTGTGAATTGAGGTGTTTTCATTGATTCTTTTAATTGTGGTTAAGCTTGGATTTAGGCACATCACTTAATAGCCCATTTCTTACCATCGCAAACCTGTCTTCTACCTATCTTGTAACCAAATTCCAATTCCACAACAGAAGTGAGCTCCATAATCTTCATATCAGGATTGTCTATGACAAAATTTACAAACTGGCTTGCAAGAAGATTGCAATCCAACTATAGGTGATCATAACTTATCATTAGGTTGATATGTGTGTGTGGACCCTCAAATCTAATAACTATAAACAACTCCTCTAGCTTCTTCTTTTAGGCCCTAAGCCTCTACTTACAACTATCTTCTCTTTTTGAACAATAAACATAGATTCTACAATAGTGAAGTTACAACGGTTTTTTACATGATAAGACTTAACTGCTTAAACCACATTTGCCTTTGTCCTAAATCTCATGCCTTTATAGAACTTGCCACTGCTACTCGAACCAGTCCACATTACATTTTGCTCCTCCTCGAAATAGATTTAATTGTCATCACCATCAACATTGTAATAGGGAACAGGATCACTAATTACCATACTAAGTGGTTTAGCCAAACTTGGCTGATACATTGTTTGTCTGGCTAAACTATATCATCTCCTTCAATTTCACTTTCCTCATCTTCCTCCTTAGAGTTTTCCTCATAGTCGGAACTTTCCTCCTCAAGACCTATACTAACATCAGTTTCTATTGTAGTTTCCGCTCCCAAACACGCCATGTAGGGATCATGTGTGTCTGGTCATTGTAATGCTGGAGTAACTACTCTATCTATTTCATCTTCATCATTCAATGGTGCCTCTTCCATGGGGGTTAGGATAAATGCTTCAAATGTCAATGGCTTTAGAGGAATTTCTTCCATGTTTTGTGAGGAATGCGGATATCTACTTTCTTAAAATGTCTACCGTTTGGAGGGACCCCCTAAATCTTCAAAAATTCTAACATACAACTGTTATATGCCATGATCTCCAAGAAATTCAACTATTTCAATCAAATTTTCAACATTATCATCATCTCTAATTGCTATCAAGGTATAAGTTGTATTATCCCCATGGAAAATAGGATGCTTGTGAATTATCTTAACCCTCCCCTTCAATTGGATTGACTCTAATATTCTAGCATATTGTATATAAGAATTTGGTGTAATTCACATTCTTCTTCATTTTCAACTTCTTAATCAAATCCCTATCATATTTTGGCCCTTAGTTACCACCCATAATATTTCCAAATGCGTAAATTATCAATTTGATGTAGTCATCCATTGTTATCCTATTCACAATATAAATAAATTATCAACTATTCGACAAAAAATAGATAATATCACTTTTAAAAAAATTGACAATACAAAACATTGATCTTTTTCTTGCCATGTAAGAAAAAAAATATTACGTTTCAATTTTAATTTTTACTTTAGAATTTTTTTAGAAAAATTGGCAATTTTACATAAGACCACAATAAATATTATTTTAAAAAAAAAACTTTTAAAAGTTTTTTTTTAAGGATTATCCAATTACAATTTTTTTGACAATACAGATAATAAACCATAAATTTGACATTTAAATTTAATATGAAAATTTTTATCAGCATAATGTTGACCTTGTTCCCATACTAACGGAAAAATTAACTACTACATATGATATATTGCAAGATTTATATAAATCTTGTCTAACACACTACAAACTAACAACAAGTGCTAATATTTTCTAAAAAACATAACATTACAAAGAATCATGGTAAAAGTTTGTCAAATAATGAAAACTAACACAGTAATAAAAAACAAAACCTCAACTTTTTATGAAAATACATACCAAAATATAGGTTAATTATGTTTTTTTCATTGAGGAAATGGCAGATCTCCACGGACTCATTTAATCCCATTGTTTTCGTAGCTATAGAAGATCTTCTTCCTGCAAAAGAGAAAAATAAACGAAGAAATGGAGTTTGTAGAAGGAAAAATAAGAATGAATGTGTTCTATTTTTACGTTTGTATTATTAATTTGATATACTATAACGTCAATGACTATATTAAAGTAAGTTTACATGCATTTTTTTTTTAAGGTTTGCAAGTTGTAAGCTTATAGTGGACATGTGAACAGTATATATTTAACGAATTCTTTTCGACGGTGGGACTAATTGTATTAGGAGGTGTGTCGTGTATTGAAGGCATGTTTTGGATTTGCAATTTCAAGACCTATTTTTGGAAAAAAAAATTTGGTACCCTATTTTATGAATTAAAAAAAAAACAATATTATTTTAGTGGATTCCTCTGCATTATGATCTATACATGAATATAAGATGCATTTTTTAGTAAGAAGGTATTCTTTGTGTGTTCTTATAAAGGGTCGGGAAATTTTTATCGTTTTTTTTTTTGTTTTTGTTCTTATTTCTCTTATAAATTAGTGGTCAGTCTAAGTTCGTGTGCTAGATTTTGAACTCCATAAATCCATTATTAAGGGGAAAGAAAGGAGCAATCTCTATTTTTTACCTAGCTATAAGACTCTATCACATAGCTTATGTAAAGATAGTTATATCACTAAAAGGGAGAGAAAGAAATATTTTTATCTATCTATTTATCTAATACTACACGTATTTTGTAAATTAAATATAATATAATTGGTTTTGTTATGTGGAGTACCTTAAAAAGTTGTCAAGACTACTTTACAATTTGTAGTTTGTATTTTTTCTGTATATATCATTTATTTTTAAAAATATTCTTACCATTCAAAGATTGATGTCAAATCAGAAGTCGGAGCTAAAACACTTTGTAATAATGCCAAAATAATGAGCCAAAATGGGATTATAAATACAAGTAATTTATGCTAATAATTCTTGCATATTTAAACAAACTCTTTTTCGAACATTAAAAGACTTCACCTTGGCAAATTCCATACTTTTATTTTTTATTTCTTGAGCTCGCGTGTAGATCTAATTATTTTATTTTCCATACCGCATAATACAGATAGGATACGTAACATGGATGAAGAAGATCCAGCCCCTCATAATAGGAGAACAAGAAGCACAATTTATTATCCCACTGAACAACCTCCCCAATTACTAAAACAAAATAAAACATCCTAAAAATCATGCTATAATTCCTGTGGGCAAAAGGTCATCAAATAATCCGCCCCGGAACATGTGCAAGTACTTGAAGGATCATCGTAGGCATAACTATAAGCAGTTGGGCAGGCAGTCTTAAACAGCTGAGAGTACTGTGTTGGCTTGCATGTTCGGGGAGTCGAATAGGCTCCGGTGCAACAGTACTCGGGCTTGTTAAACGCCAGGCAAGCACTCTTGCACGCCACCACCGAACCCGAAGCCGGATCCGATACTTGGAGCTCCTTAGGACAAACCGAATTCAAATCCGATGTACAACCTGCATGTTGACAATCCCCGGTCCCACCAATTGGTTTAATCGACATTTTTACGTTGTAACCGTCCACTAAGCTGACGTCGTAGAACTCCTTCTCGATAGCTGCGCTACCAACTGTAAACTCCGCCAGAGTAACAGGTGGCGTGCCACCGCCGGAGCACTTGAGTGCGCCACAGTCTCCGGTGAGGCATTTGCCTTGTCCTGAAGCATCAAAACTGCAACCAGTTCGGCCCCAAAAACGGCCAGACCAGCTTGGTGGTGCGCTGAATTGAGTTGATCCGCCGGGTGCTAACGCGAAACCGCCTTCACCAACCATGGCGCTGCCGCTACCAGTGAGGGTTCCGGGCCATACCGTGTAGGGGCACAGGTTTAAGAAGTTGAATACTGTGGCTGAAACGACATGCTCTGCAAATCAAAGCTGAGATAATTAATTTGCAAATAGATAAATAATTCATAAATTTCTATCTTGTAAATCAAAGTCAGACAAATGACTGTTACCTGATGCCGAGGCGAAAAGGAAGAGGAGACTGAGTAATGTAAGTGCGGCCATGAGTCTCTGATGATGTTATGAGGGGAAGCGTCCTGCGAGTACATGTATATAAATAGCAAGCGTCCTACGAGTACGTGTATATCTTAGTCATTTTTTAGTATCGTCTCGTACAAACTAATAAATTGTAAGGTCATATAAATAAATTACATATATTTGCATGTTATTACTGAAATTGAGCAACTAAGGGGACTTATAATAATAAATTGTGTTTCAGTTAGGGATATATTTTGCATACAAATCAAACTTGAGTCTTCATTTTATATGCCTAACTGTGAGAAAGTATAAGGCTTGCCAAAGCTAAACGATAAAAATCATTTTTACAGTAAAAAAAAAAAATAATTTTTAGTATTATAAAAAGTACTTCATACAAAGAAGTGTTGATAAAGGTTTTTAATGTGGTAAAAAGTTTTTAATTATAAAAAAAAAAAAAAAAGCTTTTATATGATAAGTTAGACTAGTCCCATAAAAATGAGTAGGCAAGACCACCGGTTTCCCTAAAAATTAAATCATCTCTTCTAGATATTTTCTAAAAGGCACAATTTCATTCAAAAAGATCCAGCTCTCGTAAAATATGCATACATGCATATGAATAAAACTTGTAATCATGCTTTACGGATATTTATTATGATAAAAGGCATATTATATTCTACGAAGAAAAGGACATTTGATATATTATGAAATATTGAATGGTTGGCATTTGGATCTATTAGATTGTTAAATCGTACATTGTTTTCCACTTGCACATAGATGGGTGCTTTCATAAATATGCTATGCATCTGCTATATTGATGATTCAACTATGGCTACAGTGTAATTCTTTTTCAATTATTAAATAGTTTTTTTTTTTTATAAAATGCATTGCTCAAATTATGATTATTGGTATTATCTAAAAGTAGAGTTGGTTATTTGTGTTACCAATATATATTTTGTATCCATATTTAAATAGGTTTATATTCATAAAATCTTAACCTATGATATAACCTATTTATTAATCATGTATAAAAACCTAAATCTGTTATCCAACTCATGTGTCTCATACCTAGGTTGAACTTGTTTATCGATTAAAAATTTATAAATAAATCTATAAAATACTTACATATTCAATACAAAAAATACAACAATAAAATTAACTTTTACAAATCCTACTGTCATGAGATCTTAAAGATTAACTTTTACAAATACTTCCCATGTCCATTGCACTTTTATTTGTTTTAACCCCAAGCTTTTCGCTTCTCATAAAACAACGCTTAAACACCACATTTACTAAAAAGAGAAACTTGCTCTAAAAGTAGTTTTATCACATATATACAACCAAAATTAATCTAAAGAATATATATAAAGCTAGAACCATTAAATATAGCAATTGAATGCTTTTCCAGTAACAAAGAAACGTTTACAAAGTAAAATAGTGCTCTACCATTTACAAGGTGCACTTAGTAAAATTAAAAGGATAAAGATAATAGACTTTTAAAAGAAAGAATTGATAGCATACTTTACAAGGTACTCTAAATTCCTTCCAAAGTCATTTTACATGTGCTTTTTCTACCATCTCAGCACTTTTAGAAGTTGACAACAAAATAAATTACCAATAGTTGCTCTCTTTTAGCAATCAACTAATATCTTCTATCATTGAGATTTGACTGAATTAAGATTGGTGTGAAAACCAAGGATTTGGATTTCACTTTTTCCTTTTCATCAAGAAAAGAAAAACTATGAGAGTTTTGCACATATAAAGCTTTTTGTGTTAAGTTCTACACCAACCCAACAAGTAACCAAAAATTACAAATAAAGTAATCTGCTTCCTTCATTTCAAGACCTAAACTTGAAAACACATACGGCTACTCTGCATCTTCGTCACATTTATCTCCTATGTTCTCATTACTCCATCATAAAAGATTCAAAATTTTTCATTAATTTGCTCACGTATGATGCACATTTACAAAGACTTCTGGCACTTTAGTCATATGATTAAAATACTTGACCGTAGTGATACAATCTCCTACCATAATATATATCACTATAGTTAACTTTCTTCCCTCTAATATCTCAATTAGGTGTTTGATGTGAAAAACAACAAAGTAAAACCAAATCATAATCTAATAACTCCATAGGTTTAGGCTTAGAACTAGAAAGAGAAAAGCAGTAATTTTAGGGATGAATGCTAAGTGAAATAAGATTTTTACCTAAGAAGTGAAATGATCTGAAAGAGAATAAATGATAGGGTTATGTGAAGATGAGTCAACAAGAGAATAAATGAAATTAAGAAAGAGATTTTTACCTCAAAAGTGAAACGGTCTGATTGATTTTACTTGTATTGTGTTATTTCCGAGAGAAACTAAGAAAAAGATAGACATAAAGAAGGGTAAAAAGTGAAATAATTTGATTACTTTTACTTATGTTTAATAAATTGCTCCATAAACAGATCCACATGTTGGACCCGAACCCGAATACAAATTCTAACTTATTGTTTTCAAGTCTAATCCATTCATTATTAGAGTTAATTTTGGTCAACTCGAACCCAATTATAATCATGCTATGTCATGTTCAGGTTTCACGGATTGGATCCTAAATTGCTAGTGTAGGAAAATAAATATTAATGTGTCGACATATTAATTTAAATATGTCACTAGCATGATAATTTTTTTATTCGAAAGATACAAGCTGATAGAATTTTGTTAAGAAAATTTTTATTTGTTCTCTTGATTTATTTTATGAGTATGTTGTTAGTATGGTTTTTATTCATAACCATTTGCATAAGTGGGGGATTTGGATTAATAAATTCCTAAGAAAAGTTTACGTATACTCTTTGCACAAAATTATGTTACGTATGATGACTATTAAATGTCTGAATATGGTTAATAATTAAGAGTCTAATGAATTTTCAATTGTGTACTGTTTATGAAATTGTCATTTAATTTAATATGTTTTCTATGCATGTAATTTTATGTGTTGCACTAATTTTATTTTATTTGTCTATATAAATTATAGAGTTACTTGAAATTGGTGTCCATTCTATAAATATCACTGCTAAGATGAATGAGGAAAAACTCAATGGTAACAATTTCATCATAAAGTTCATTTTATCATTAGGTAGTTGAAGGTACTAGAAACCTGTACCATATTGCTCAACATAAAAGGGATATATCGTGGTTTACAATGCTTGGAAAAGAACGACCGCAATAATGCAAATCATCGAGCTGAGTAGCGTGCAAGATGAAACTGTGTCAAATTGAGTAGTAATCCATGATGAAAGAAATAGAGATATTCTCAAGATGAAATTTAGGGATACTTTTGAAAGCAAACTATGAAGACTTTACCTTCAAATTTAACACTTATAATAAGCGCCAAATCATATAAGAAGAAGAAGACGACGATGACGACAATTATGTTTAACAATTAGAGGGATTTGGGTGGTGACATTTTATACATTATGAAATATTGAATGGTTGGCATTTGGATCTATTAGACTGTCAAATCGTACAATGTTTTCCACTTGCACGTAGATGGGTGCTTTCATAATTATGCTTGATAAGAATAAATTAACACTTATATTTTGTATGGGTTCGAGTTGCTTTTGAAGTAAGTTGATTATGTTTTAAAAGACTTTGGTACTTAAAGGAGAGCTATTTGAGTTTCAGGAAACTAAAGGACCTATCAAGGAAGAATGATCAACATGTGCAAGAGTTGGAGCGGATTACATGAAGAAAATTGTCCAAAAGTGCAACAGGAGAGATACACGGGTGTGTATCATAGGGGCATGACCGTATATTGTATTTAACACACTTACAGAAGGTTACACGACCATAATACACGGCCGTGTGTTGAGTTGGAATTGTCCACAGAAAGATACACGGCCATGATACACGGCCGTGTGTTGAGTTGGAATTGCCTACAGAAAGGTACACAGCCATGATACACGGCCGTATATGACAGCCATGTTGTTGATGCAACTCCGCGTTTTACAAGATTCTTCCAAGATTTTGGTATCTTTGGACAGGAAGAAGGGGGAACGTCAAGGGGCAAAGTAGAGAAAAGGGAACATAAAGCAGAGAAGAAGGGACACGAAATAAAAGAAAAGGAAGAAAGAGACAAAAAAAAGAGATAGAGGAGAACCATGAAAGAAGAGAGGAAGACGGGGAAAAAGCTTACGGAAAGGAAAGCAACTTCAATGGATTCATCCTTATCTTGTGAAGTGTTTATGCACACGAGTTCTTCATCTTTATTGAATTGTATCTTGAAATCATGAGTGGCTAGTTTATTTCATACTCGAACCTTACGAATTCTAGTTGTCATGTAATGCGGGATTGATTGCATAGTTAGTGAATAGTGGAATTCTCTGAATTTATTCATGTTTTTTATGTAGTGTTGCTAATTTGATGTATGGCCAGCATTGAATTTGCATTGATTTCTTAGAAGTTGATTGAAAATCTCTTGTTTGAATAGATCATGCATGAATAAAGGAATTCGTATGTAATCTAGGGATAGAGAACGTGAATTTTCCGTATTAGATTAAATTAGATAATTTGATCTAATTGAGGGTTCAAGAGTGTTAATGCAATTCTAATCGGTTTTTGATAGAAGAGGAATCTTTATCAAGCGATTGGGATTAGGAGCTAATGAATCTGGAAAGAACATTAGTTTAGTGTTAGATACTCCGCGGTTTAGAGATAACCATTGCTCGTTAACTAGTTTATTGAAAGGGTGAAGTTACATGACAATTAGAGGAGTAGTAAGGGTAGGGTATGTTCTTAGTTATCAGATTTAGTAATCAAGTTATTGTGTTATTTTTAATTGCTATAGGATTTGTTAAGTATTTTAAATTTAAAACTAAACCTCTCAATTTTGTGCGGTTAAATAGTAGGTTTAGAGTTATTACTAGTAATTGCTAATCCCTGAGGATACAATACCCGGACATAGTGCTATACTATTACAATCGATAGGTGCACTTGCCTATTTGATCGTAACAGAGAGTCATAGAAAGGGATTTTTAAACTTGAGTGATTATGATCATCACCAAGTTTTTGGTGCCGTTGCCGGGGATCGGCGATATTAAGAAAGCTTAACGCTTACTAATTTAACCATTTATTCTTGGTAGTATATGACAAGGAGTTCATCATCAAAACTTCTTGATTTTGACCCAGAAATAGACTGGATATTCAGAAGGAAACCAAGGAGCATTAAAGAGCAACAAGTGAGTGAGGGAGAATTATCATCGAGTGAAGGAGAAAGTTCAGTTGCTAAGGAAGAGCAACCTGTGAACAGCAGTAGAGTCAACATTGAAACAATGGCAGACCAACGTCGAACTATGGTTGATTATTCCAAGCCAACTTTAGATAGCACTGGTTCATGTATCGTAAGACCTGCAATAGAGGCTAATAACTTCGAAGTTAAAGCCTCTACAATGAATTTGATACATAACCAGTGTCAATTTGATGGCTTACCTGGTGAAGATTCCCACGCTCACATTCAAATGTTTTTGGACATCTACGCCACAGTGAAACAGAACGGGGTGACTGAAGAGGCGTTGAAGTTGCGGTTGTTTCCCTTTACCCTGAGGGGAAAAGCAAGGCAGTGGATAAGTTCACTAAACCGGGAATCCATTACTACATGGGCTCAACTGGCAGAGTCTTTTCTAGACTTTTACTTTCCACCATCCAAGATTGCCAAATTGGGGAACGATATCACATCGTTCATTCAATTGGATATCGAGCCCCTTCATGAAGCCTGGATAAGGTTCAAGGAATTGCTTAGGCGGTGCCCACACCACAAAATGCCTAACTGGCTGCAAGTTTCAACTTTTTACAACGGGCTCGATTATCCAACGCGACAAACCATCGATGCCGCTGCTAGTGGTACACTTAATGTGAAGACTCCTGAAGAGTCTCTGGAGCTATTTGAAAATATGGCAAAAAACAATCATTAGTGGAGTAACGGCAAGTTGAAGCAAAGGGTAGCAGGGGTTTATGAGGTTGATATGATGACCACTATTGCTGCAAAAGTGGATGCCCTTGCTATGAAGGTTGAAGGGATGGCGTTGTCTCAACCATCCCAATACCATTCAGTCGGTTCAGCTGCTAATTCCATAATCCAAGAGACCAATGAGCAAGTTGACTATGTTGGAAATTCCACACAACCCCAAAACAATCCCTACAGCAACACATATAATCCAGGCTGGCGCAATCACCCAAAATTTTCATGGAGTAATCCACAATTGCCTAGGGGTAATGTGCTCGCGCCTGGATTCCAAAGACCTCCACCACCACCTGTTATAGAAAAGAATTCCAATCTAGAGGATATGATTGCTAAGTTCATTTAGGTCCCAGAGCAGTGTCAATAAGCAATAGATGCTACTCTAAGAAATCATGAGGCTTCTATACACAATTTGGAAAATCAGGTGGGTCAGATTGCTAAGATGCTCTCAGAAAGACCTCAAGGGTCGTTGCCTGGAAACACTGAACCTAATCCTAGGGAGCACGTAAAGGCAGTAACCCTAAGGAGCGGAAAAGAACTGCAATCTGACATCATTGGGGCACCAGTGGTTGCACAAAGAAAGGGAGTTGAAGAGCCACATGATGGGGGTAGTGAGAAGGAAGATGCTACTGAGGAGGTAAGGGAAAAGGAAGTCAAGGAAAAGGAGTCAGCAGAAGGGAAGACTAAGGCATCAACAGTTCAGCCATACAAGCCTCCAATTCCATATCCAAGACGGTTGAAACAGGATCAAGACAAAGAGCACTTCGGTAAATTTTTTGATTTGTTTAAGCAATTACATATTAACATACCGTTTGTAGAAGCTCTTTCACAGATGCCCAGATATGCTAAGTTCCTAAAGGATCTATTGTCAAACAAGAGGCGACTGGAAGAAATGTCTACCGCAGTTATAGGAGCGAAGTGTTCGGCTATTTTACAAAACAAGTTACCACAAAAACTCAAGGATCCGGGTAGTTTCACTATTTCATGCTTAATTGGTGAATTGCCTGTGGAGTGAGCTTTAGCAGACCTTGGGGCAAGCATAAACTTGATGCCCTATTCCTTGTTTAATCAATTAAACTTGGGAGAGCCGAAGCCCACCAGGATGAGTCTGCAGCTGGCAAATCACTCGGTCAAATTCCCTAGAGGGATCATTGAGGATGTCTTGGTAAAGGTAGAAAATTTCATTTTTCCTATTGATTTTGTCATTCTGGATATGAATGCGGATGTAGAAGTTCCGCTGATTTTAGGAAGACCTTTCCTGGCTACTACAAGAGCTGTGATTAACGTAGTGGATGGAAAGTTGGTTTTGAGAGTGGGAGCAGATGAGTTGGTGGTGAAAATTCTAGCAGCACTGAAACAATCATTAAACGCTGATGATACTTGCTATGTTGTAGATTGCATTGACAGGTCAGTAATAAGCGTGATGCAAGAACTGTTATGTGGAGATCCGTTGGAATTCAGTTTAACTGTGAATGATGATGAAGTGAGTGAGAATGTAGAGATACAAACTGTGAAAGCTCAGCTGCAAGCCTGTGAGGAAGTAGTTTATCGCAGAGGATTTGAAAAAATAGGGCCCAACGAAGAAAGGAGGTTAAAACCATCAGTTGAAGAGCCTCCTGATCTTGAGTTGAAGCAACTTCCTAAGTACCTAGAGTATGCTTTTCTGGAAGCTAACTCTAAACTTCCAGTCATCATTTCTGCTAGTTTGATGAGGGAGCAAAGGGACGATTTACTAGGGGTCTTGAAGGAGCATAAGAGAGCTCTTGCTTGGAAGATATCGGATATTCAAGGTATTAGCCCCTCATTTTGTACCCATAAAATCTTGCTCGAAGATGATTTTAAATCGGTGGTACAACCTTAGAGGAGGTTGAACCCCAACATGAAGGAGGTTGTAAAGAAGGAGGTGATTAAGCTTTTAGATGCGGGGTTGATCTATCCCATTTCCGATAGTCCTTAGGTCAGTCCTGTGCAAGTTATACCAAAGAAAGGGGGAATGACTGTGATCCCCAATGATAAAAACGAACTCATACCTATGAGGACGGTAACTGGTTGGCGAGTGTGCATAGATTATAGAAGACTGAATGATGCAACTCGCAAAGATCACTTCCCTCTCCCTTTTGTGGATCAGATGCTAGAGCGATTGGCAGGACACCTATATTACTGTTTTTTAGATGGAATGTCGGGATATTTCCAAATCCCAATCGCTCCAAAGGATTAGGAAAATACCACTTTCACATGTCCATATGGTACTTTCGCTTATAGGCGCATGCCTTTCGGATTATGCAATGCACCGGCTACGTTTCAGCGGTGTATGATGGCCATTTTTGAGGACTTAGTGGAAGGGATCATGGAGGTCTTTATGGACGATTTCTCCGTCTTTGGTGATTCTTTTAATGCTTGTCTAAACAATTTGAAGAGGGTTTTGATTCGATGTGAGGAGATGAATCTTATGTTAAACAGGGAGAAATGCCATTTCATGGTAAAGGAGGGCATAGTTCTGGGGCACAAAATTTCTCAAAAAGGAATCGAAGTGGATAATGCAAAAGTGGACACAATCAAAAAACTTCCACCACCTTCTTCAGTAAGAGCCATCCGGAGCTTTCTCAGGCATGCCGGATTTTATAGGAGGTTCATTAAAGATTTCTCTAAAATAGCCCGTCCATTGAC
Organism: Laguncularia racemosa; assembly: GCA_037954665.1. Taxonomy (NCBI): domain Eukaryota; kingdom Viridiplantae; phylum Streptophyta; class Magnoliopsida; order Myrtales; family Combretaceae; genus Laguncularia; species Laguncularia racemosa. Next base: position 54,147 of record JBBMOL010000488.1, on the reverse strand, counting down.
ACGGCTATTAGAGAAAGACATGCCCTATGATTTTACCAGTGAATGTCTTGAGGCGTTCAACATGCTTAAGCAAAGGTTGATCTAAGCACCTATTATGGTAGCTCCTGATTAGGGTCTTCCTTTCGAATTGATGTGTGACGCAAGTGATTTTGCTGTGGGAGCAGTCTTAGGACAAAGGAGGGACAAGCACTTCCAACCGATCTATTATGCTAGTAAGACCCTCATAGGTGCTTAGGAGAACTACACCACAACCGAGAAGGAACTTTTAGCTGTGATTTTTGCATTTGATAAGTTTCGGTCATATTTGATTTTATCCAAGGTAATTGTTTACACTGACCATTCAACTCTCAGGTACCTTTTGTCCAAGACAGATGTGAAACCGTGCCTCATCTGGTGGATATTGCTTCTACAAGAGTTCGATCTGGAGATTAGGGACAAGAGGGGAGCTGAAAACTTAGCCGCTGATCATCTTTCTCGTTTGGAGAACCCATATTTGGAGGAATTGAAAGAAGAAGAGATTGATGATGCTTTTTCTGGAGGAAGGATTGTATCAGATTAACAAGGTAAGTATTAATTCTGAGCCTTAGTTTGCTAATTTTGCAAATTACCTTGTTTGCAGAATACTCCCGAGTGACAAAACTTATCAACAAAAGAAGCGGTTCTTTGCTGAGTTGAAGCACTATTACTGGGAGGAACCCTTCTTGTTTTGTTTGTATGCTGATCAGGTAATTAGGAGATGTGTATCTGAGCAAGAGGGGCAAGAAATTCTGAGACACTGTCACACCAGACCAACAGGGGGTCACTACAGTGTGAATCGAACAGCTCACAAAGTGTTGGAATCGGGATTTTATTCAAGGATTCTTTCAACTTTGTAAAAACATGTGATAGGTGCTAGCGAGTTGGAAATATGTCAAAGCGCGATGAGATGACCCAAAATTTCATCCTGGAGTGTGAGGTGTTCAATGTATGGGGGATTGATTTTATGGGACCATTTCCAAATTCCTTCGGGAATAAGTACATATTGGTGGTGGTGGATTATGTGTCTAAATGGGTAGAAGCCCAATCTTTGCCCGCTAATGATGCCAGAGTAGTGGTAAAATTTTTGAAGAAACTTTTCTCTAGGTTTGGAACACCATGGGCTTTAATTAGTGATAGGGGAACACATTTCTATAATGTGCAATTGGAGAAGGTGCTGAAACGATATGGGGTCACCCATAGATTAGCAACCCCTTATCACCTACAGACAAGTGGTTAAGTAGAAGTTTCTAACCGTGAGCTAAAAAGGATTCTAGAGAAAATAGTAGAGCATCACCGAAGGGATTGGTTGGAAAAATTGGACGATGCGTTGTGGGCCTATAGGACAGCTTTCAAAACTCCTTTAGGTACCACCCCATACCGACTAGTGTTTGGGAAAGCTTGCCATTTGCCAGTGGAGTTAGAACATAAAGCTTTTTGGGCTTTGCGTACTCTTAACATGGATTTAGAGGCTGCTGGTAAGAAGAGGAAGATTCAGCTGAATGAACTCGATGAATGGCGTGCAATGGCCTATGATAACATGCGAGTTTATAAGGAGAGGATGAAGAGGTATCATGACATTCCGTGAGGGAGATCATGTTCTCTTATTCAATTCCCGATTGAAGCTTTTCCCAGGTAAGTTAAGATCAAAGTGGTCCGAGCCATTTAAAGTGATAAAAGTCTTTCCTCATGGAGCGGTGGAATTGGAACACCCAAGTGGACACGCTTTCAAAGTAAATAGGCAACGATTGAAGCTATATTTTGGGACTCATGGGGAAAAAGAGGGCCAAGAGGAGTTTAGACTCCATCCTCTTGTGATTTAATCAGATGCAATCTCATTTCGTCGAGCAAACGACGTTAACCAAAAGCGCTTGATGGGAGGCAACCCATGTAGTTTTTAGATAAATTTTTGTTTTTCTTTATTGATTGAATGGCTGGACAAGGCTAGAACACTCAATGGAGGTGAGTATTGTGTTTTAACGGAGATACACGACCATATATTCTTATTTTACACGGCTGTGTAATTGCAGATTTCATTCACAGAAGGTTACACGGCTTACATACACGGTCGTGTACCATAAGGTGTGTATACTGGAAATTTTTGCACGGTTTTTTTTTTTTTTTTACATGCCCGTGTATGTGACCGTGTATGGAGTTCAAACAAATTACAGAGGGATACACGCCTAGGAGGCATAGCTTAAGGCACGGGCATGTAACGAGGCCGTGTATGCAGTCGAGTAATTCATAAACACACGGCCGTTTGGGGTTAAATTGGTTTGAGCAGCATATCCTTTCATCTCTCTTCATATTTTTTTTTCTCTCTCACTCCTTATTGTTCATAATCATCTCTCTTCACTTCCACTAATTCTTCTAGTGATTTTTGCACCCATTCCTCTGGATTTATAAAGGTATGGATCTCTACTTCCTCTTCTCAACTCTCTTTTATTTTTCCTTGCAATGTTGAACTAAAGAACACTTTCTATGTGTTCTAATCAAAGGGCTTTTGTGTGATTTATTCATTGTTGATGATTTATCTTCCTTACTTCGAATCTGTCATACTTTTGTGTGGAATTCGTGATGAATTTTTTTTGTTTTTGGACACAAACCTAGGGTTTCTACCTTTTGAGTAAATTGTGTCGATTTTTAAGTGTCATTCACATGAAAAATTGTGTAAGGAAGGGATTTCTGTGCGGAGATTGTTACATGATTGATTTTACATGGCCGTAGTTGCAAGGTGTGTATTTTTTAATTGAGGTGAGAATGTGTGATCCAAATACACGAGCGTATATGTTGGGCGCGTATGGGCATGTATGCTGGGCGTGTATTTCCAATTAAGTCTAATTTGTGATTTGTTTTCCTTGTATTGTAACTCTAACTTTCATATTATCTGTCATACAAAGGAGAGTGTTTTGGGTACAAATTGTTAGCTATGATCTTACTTATCACCTCAAGAAGGTATAATCTGGTTTTGTTTTTTTTATATATCTCCAGATGCCTCGGACAAAGACTGTTGCTCAGAAGAGGCGCCATGATGACGAGGCCAGTAGTAGTAGGGGGGCGATCCGCTATCTTGTTAACATAAGGGCCGAGCATCGGTCGATCTATCATAACCACAAGAGCACGAAAATCATTAGGCCAAATGTAGCTCTTGATTGGGATGTTATGGAGCGGTTTGGCATTCGCCAAGAGGTTGAGGGTCTTCTGCTTGACCCTGCTTGGGTGAGATTGTTTTCAATTGAGGAAAAACTCTATTCGGATCTGACACTCACCTTTACTGCTACCTTCACCATCAAAGAACCCATGAGTGCTGGGATAGATAATGAAGTTGAGTTCCTTGCAATGGGTCAATATAGGAGATATTCAATGGTAGACTTTATTGAAGCTATGGATATCTATGAATTGACATTTCTCTGCTCTTCCGCCTTTCGTCAACTACCCTTGGGATTTCCCCACAGATTTCGTGTAGGAAATTATTAGCCCCAATTGGGATCGAGCATTTACACTTCTTCTTTCACAAAAGGTTCCACCTTTAGTCAGCTATCTTTTCGGGTGCTTCATTACATCTTTGCTCGTTCCACTACAAGCCGTATTGATTCAGAAGGAGTGGTCAATGCTCGGGATGTGCTTCAGCTATGGAGTATGAAAACGGGGACTCCTATCAATGTCGGGGTGTTTGCTGCATTTTGTTTACTCCGACAAGTAGAAGTAGGGAATAGGAGAATCTTTGTGGGTGCCTGGATTACCTGGATTTTGAAAAATTTAGAACTATTCCCTATACGTGAACCTGACAATTGTATTGGAATGACTATTCGGCTATCAGCTGCACCCATTATTGGGTGGGGTCATAAACCTCAACAAAATGAGGAAGACTTCGATGATGATATGGATGAAATTGATAGGTATGACCCTAACCAAGAGTCTGAGGCCGGGGAAGGTGAAGAAGAAAGAGCTACCCCAAGGGAAAGGACTCAAGAAGATGAAGTCCAAAAAAATATAGGGGAGTTAAAAACCCAAAATTCAAGGATTGAAGGAGCAACAAGACAAAATTTAAAAAAAAAAAAAACAAAGCAGATTGAAAAGTTTTATTAAAAATTGTTTTACTAAGTTGGGTGACAAGTTGGATATAGACTTTACATCTTGCAATTGTTCGAGCGATGAAGACATCGGGTCGATGCACATCAAGTTCCAGGTTCTTCCTCTTGACATGAAGAAGGCGGTCATCGAGATGACTCGGACAATGAGGATGAAGATTGAAGAACGATTGTTGGATGTTAACTTTTTGAATTCCTTTTGTAGGATTTTATGTTTTCTTTTTGTTAAGACTTTGCATTAAAACATGGTTGGATGCTATTATTGTTCTTTCCTTATGCCTTTATTTTATTTTATTATTTTCTTTTTGTTTGTTTTGTTTCTTTTCTTTTCTTTGGTTTTTCATTTCAGAGATTCTATTCAATTGATGAAGTACATAACCTTAGTGGAATGACAAGAATGGGTAGAATAAATATTTGGAGTTCTTTCAAGAACTCATGGTCTTGTACGCGTGAACAATATTGATTTGAGTTCTTCTATAAAGGAGGATGTCGAATGCGCGATTCTAATACCGATCTAGGGGAGTCTTGTTTCTCCTTCTCTTTTATTTCTATCTTTTTGTGTAGTTCAATGTAAAACATTAGGACAATGTCCTATTCTAAGTGTGGGGATGGGATAGAGGAGAATGAATTCATAAAGTATAAGTGTTATGAACTTAATGCTATAAAATTTCCCTACTTGAGATAGATTTGATAAGTTATGCTTGATGAGTTATGTAGGAAGGCTGAGATCCCAACTTTTATTCTCTTATCTTGTGTTATGAATACGATGCTGGAATTAGAAGATGAAATCTGAGTGAAGTAGGCTTATTTTAGAGTTAGGATTGATTCAAGGTTGTTAGTAGAGTTAAGTAAACTTTTATTTCTTTTACTGGTTAAGCTATTTAATTTTGAGTAAAGGAGTACATATAGCTTGGTAATCTCTTGAAAAAAAAAAAAAAGGAGTTCATAAGTGGGCCTCATTGACTCGAGTAATTAAGCCTGAGGGGTGACCTTCCGGGGGAATAACACCTATTGACTTGGGTGAAGAACTTGGGATCAATGGCCAAAAGCTCGTTACATGGGTCGTGAGAAAAGTCCGAGAAAACTGAACTTGATAATTAATAATATTTTGATTGAGATGGTAAAGGTTCGAAGGGGTATTTTTAAAACCTAGTAGCCTAAGGTCGTCTGGCCTGGGACTTACTGACCGAGGAAACCGTTTCAGTTAAAGGGACAATCTGGAAAAAAAAAAGTTGATTTGACTCGAATAAGTAAATTCGAGGGACGCCTTCTATGCTGAGGAAATAACGTCTGTTAACTTGAGTGATGAGCTCGGGATTATCGATCGAAAGTTCGTTACATGGGCCGGTCGACTAAATTAAAGTAAAAGAATGATAATATCAGTGGATATGATATGCCTTTACTCTCTATTGTGTTGTTTGTTTCGGTTGTGGAAAGAATTGTTTACTCTATTTTTGCTGATATGATTTTGTGATTTATCCTAACTTAAGGAATTATTGTTTAAACAGTGAAGGTAATAGTTTGATTTACTCGGATTAATTTTGAAATTCCAATATTGGTATTTTGTATACAGTTAATGATGAGATTGAATGAAAAGTTAATAAGCTTGGGTATACAAAGGATCAATGATGCAAAAATCTTCCTAAAATAACTATGCATGAAAGAGAGGTTGTTTTTGTAATTCTATTTGAATAAATTTGCTTGAGGACAAGCAAAAACTCAAGTGTGGGGAACTTTGATAAGAATAAATTAACACTTATATTTTGTATGGGTTTGAGTTGCTTTTGAAGTAAGTTGATTATGTTTTAAAAGACTTTGGTACTTAAAGGAGAGCTATTTGAGTTTCAGGAAACTAAAGGACCTATCAAGGAAGAATGATCAACATGTGCAAGAGTCGGAGCGGATTACATGAAGAAAAGTGTCCAAAAGTGCAGCAAGAGAGATACACAGGCGTGTATCACAGGGGCACGGCCGTGTATTGTATTTAATACACTCACAGAAGGTTACACGACCATAATACACGGTCGTGTGTTAAGTTAGAATTGTCTACAGAAAGATACACGGCCATGATACACGGTGGTGTATGACAACCTTGTGTTGAGTTGGAATTGTCTACAGAAAGGTACACGGCCATGATACACGGCCGTGTATGACAGCCGTGTAGTTGATGCAACTCCGCGTTTTACAAGCTTCTTCCAAGATTTTGGTATCTTTGGACAGGAAGAAAGGGGAACATCAAGGGGCAGAGTGGAGAAAAGGGAAAGGACACTTGAAGTAGAGAAGAAGGGACACAAAATAAAAGAAAAGGAAGAAAGAGACAGAAAAAAGAGACAGAGGAGAACCACGAAAGAAGAGAGGAAGACGGAGAAAAAGCTTACGGAAGGGAAAGCAACTTTAACGGATTCATCCTTATCTTGTGAAGTGTTTATGCACATGGGTTCTTCATCTTTATTGAATTGTATCTTGAAATCATGAGTGGCTAGTTTATTTCATACCCGAACCTTACGAATTCTAGTTGTCATGTAATGCGGGATTGATTGCATAGTTAGTGGATAGTGGAATTCTCTGAATTTATTCATGTTGTTTATGTAGTGTTGCTAATTTGATGTATGGCTAGCATTGAATTTGCATTGATTTCTTAGAAGTTGATTGGAAAATCTCTTGTTTGAATAGATCATGCATGAATAAAGGAATTCGTATGTAATCTAGGGATAGAGAACATGAATTTTCCGTATTAGATTAAATTAGATAATTTGATCTAATTGAGGGTTCAAGAGTGTTAATGCAATTCTAATCGGTTTTTGATAGAAGAGGAATCTTTATCAAGCGATTGGGATTAGGAGCTAATGAATCTGGAAAGAACATTAGTTTAGTGTTAGATACTCCGCGGTTTAGAGATAACCATTGCTCGTTAACTAGTTTATTGAAAGGGTGAAGTTACATGACAATTAGAGGAGTAGTAAGGGTAGGGTATGTTCTTAGTTATCAGATTTAGTAATCAAGTTATTGTGTTATTTTTAATTGCTATAGGATTTGTTAAGTATTTTAAATTTAAAACTAAACCTCTCAATTTTGTGCGGTTAGATAGTAGGTTTAGAATTATTACTGGTACTTGCTGATCCCTGAGGATACGATACCCGAACATAGTGCTATACTATTACAATCGATAGGTACACTTGCCTATTTGATCGTAACAGAGAGTCATAGAAAGGGATTTTTAAACTTGAGTAATTACAATCATCACCAATGCTATGGATCCACTATACTGAAGATTTAACTATGGCTACAGTGTAATTCTTTTTCAATTATTAAATAGTGTTTTTTTCTTTATAAAACGCATTGCTCAAATTATGATTATTGGTATTACCTAAAAGTAGAGTTAGTTATTTGTGTTACTAATATATATTTTGTATCCATATTTAAATGGGTTTATGTTCATAAAATCTTAATTTGTGATACAACTTATTTATTAATCATGTATAAAAACCTAAATCTATTATCCAACCCGTATGTCTCATATCTAGGTTGAACTTGTTTATAGATTAAAAAGTTATAAATAAATCTATAAAATACTTACATATTTAATACAAAAAATACAACAATAAAATTAACTTTTACAAATCCTAATGTCATGAGGTCTGTCAAGTCTAATTTTTAAATTTTTCATTAGATTCCTAATCCTATTCATATTAGATCTTATGCTCATCCAATATAAATCCTCGACTTAAATTAGGAATCTTATTATTTGTTTAGAATCGCCACCCAACTGGAATTGGGAAAAATTATTGAATTAGAACTAATTGAGCAGATTAATTCTAACTTAGACAATTAGTCAAAGAAATCTTCTCTTCTATTTTTAGAAAAGAAGAAGAAGAAGAAAGAAAAACCAGAGATTCTTGACTCGGGAGCTATCTAATTAAAACTCTAAAGTTACCACCTTATCCTTCTGAAATCTAGGTCATGTTCTGATATCTTTTTTTTTATATATTTTTTCTTTTATAAAAAGAAGATGTTAAAAATTATACTAATAATGATTTGGAAAATGATTTTTTTATTCTTTTTAGAGTTTCCCCATAAGGGTGCCTACGTAACCACTATTTAGGATCAAATAGGTCGTAGTTTTTTTTATTATAAAACTTTAGTAGGCTGATTAATTTTAATTATGAAAACATGTTGGGTTTAAATTTATTATCAATTTAAAGATTTCCAAACAATTGTAAGCCTAAGCTTTAATATTTTCTTTTTTCAAAAATAACAAAATTCTGATTTAAGAAAAATTAATTTTTAATTTATTTTCAAAAGGAATTTTTCTAAGTGATAGGAAATAAGACAAAATTCATTATTATTTAGTATTTTTATTATTATTTTTTTTATCTTTTTTTATTTTATTATAGATTTTATCACCATAATAGACACATTTATTTATTTATTAAAAACTCTAAATCTAATCAATATTCTAAAAAAAATTATTTTTTCTCATATATATTTATATTTTTTCTTATTTATTCTAATAATAAATAAATAAATAAATAAATAAAATAAAAAATTCAACTGACTTGGATACGAATTGTAGGGTGGGTCGCGTCGGGTTGGTTGGGTCGAATCGCGCCGGTTAAAGGTTATCTCCAGTGGCTGTTAAAGCATGGGAAAGCATCGCCTTGGGCTTTACTAGAATGGGAAACTTGATGGTGGTAGTGTTTTTCATCGAAAACCACCTTAATGTGGCGGTTCGAGGAGGGTTTGAGAGAAAGAGAGAGAGGAAGAACTCTGGTGAGGTGTTTTCTCCTATGTTCTTCTTGCTTTCTTCTAACGAGTCGAGTCCTATTTATAGACTCACAAAATCCATCTTGACAAGCTTGTATCGGGCTCACGATTGGAATCTATGCTTATCCCTTTTTTTTTATTATTTGAATCGATCCTTATGGATTTAGTTGTTTTTCATGATTTATCTTACTTCTTTCTATTACGAATTGATGATGATAAAAAAAAATTAGTTTGATTCGTGTTTATCGGTGAGCTTTTCTTCCTTTTTTTTTGTTTCTAGCGTTGCTGTTGCTATCTAGAGGAAGGAGAAGATTACGCGACTTGCACGTGCCCGTTTTGGCCAATCGCGTGCTGCCACGTGGCTGCTAGAAGGGAAAAAAAAAAAAGAAAACGGCACAAAAGTGCCTCCAGTGGGACTCAAACCCATGACCGCACCCCTTCACCACATGTTCCAGGCCAATATACGAGCCAGTTGAGCTAGCCCAAATCTCAATTTTATTTAACACGCAAATTGTATATACGTGTGGCATTTTTATTAATTTTATATTATTTTAAAATTCTAAAATTTTATAAAATTTCCTTGACATCTTTTATTATTATTTCTACCTTCATTTTCCAAAATTGGTGTGTTATTCCCATTTATTTATTTTTTTATTCTTTTTCCTTCATCTATGAAAAATAGAAGAAAAATCGAAAAAAAAATGAAAAATGAAAAATGAAACATTATTGTGATTAAAGGGCAAAAATGGGATGTTTATAGCTACCCTCTTTGTATTAAAGTTTGAAAACTTAACTACAAAGACACCATTTTTGGTTGATAGACCGAATGGATAATACCATAGTTAGCTGGCTATCTGAACCTAGTTCTAGTAGGGAGTTGTTTAATTATCTGTTGAAGTAGGGAAAATGCTCAATGAGCTAACGATCCTGTGTTGTAAAAAGATGATCACTTTATGATGATTAATAATACTTGGGGAGTGGTCTTAAACATGAAGCATCTTAACAGACTAGCAACCTAGAGTAAAATATCATCTAGAAAAGTGCTATATGGGCTAACTAGTCGACGATAGGAAACATATCAACCTTAAACAAATATTGTTTAGGAATGTGTTATTGTGAGTGAACTAACTGATAATAGGAAGAGTCTTACAAGATTAGTGACCGTAAAGAAGATATTGCTTAGGAAAGTGCTCTTATGAGCTAGCCAACTAATAATAGGAAGCGTCTTACATGACTATCAACCTTAAAAAAATGATTATTTAGAAAAGTGCTCTTGTGAGCTGACTAATCGATGATAGGAAGCATCTTACTAGAATAGCAATTGTAATAGGGATATTTAGGAAAGTACCCTATTGTAGGCTAATTGATTGATAGTGGGAAGCATCTTCCTTAGACTTGCTACCCTGAGAGAGGACATTTAGAAAAGTGCCCCATTGTGGGCTAACTAACCGGTAGTGGGAAGCGTTTTTTTTTTTTTTTTGACTTATAACCCTAAGGAAGAAAGTTTAGGATAGTTCTCCATTATAGGCTAACTCTAAGAGATTATATCTAGGAAAGTGCTCCATTGTAGGCTGACTAACTGACAATGATGTCTAGGTATATCTTATTAACCTAGCATTTCTAAAAACGCTTCTAGTGAATTGGTCAAATGATAATGAAAACTACCTTTTAGACTACCTAACTTATAGCATATGTGATTCATGATGAGTGATGATTATTTACTCTAAATGCTTACCAGTTTATCGCAGATAACAACCGAACCTTTGTGATGGTTTGTGCCTTCTTTACTTACTCTTGTTTCAAATAGGGCTGAGAGCCTTAATGTATTTTTTTTCTTGTGAGTGTGGCTCTTATGATTGTAGTGTTATCCTATTAACACACCAGGTCTAATGCTCGGAATAGGTGGAAAAAAAATCCCATTAAGCTTTGTCATCATTTCATTGTTCATTATTCATTATGAGGCAATGGGTAGTATGTATATAAAAATGATATGAGAGTTTGTTTATTGACAATTGGTCAGGATAATCGATCATTCGGAGACATTAACTTTACTTGTAGAATGAATGAAAACTAAACTCACGAAATTTGTACTAATTGTTGACATCCATAAACCTTAGCAAATTTTCAATTTTCTTGCCTAAGATAATACATCTTAACAGCATCCATGCTAATGGGGTTTCTCAATTCTAGACCATCCATTTGGGCTAATATTAAGGCCCCTCCTGATAACACCATTTTTACAACATATGGGCCCTCATAATCTAGGGTTAACTTGCCCTTTGAATCTTGTGCACTCAGGAGAACTTTCCTTAGTACCAGATCTCCTTCTTTAAAACATCGAGGTCTCATTTTCTTGTTAAATGCTCAGGTCATTCTTTGTTAGTAGCATTAGCTGTGACATAATGTAGCAAGTCTCTTTTCTTCGATCAAGTTCAACTGATCAAGCCTCTTCTTTACCCACTTGGATTCATCAAATTACGCTTCTAATAGGATCCTGAATTGGAAAAATTGCCTCAATACCATATATCAAAGAATATGGGGTAACTCCGGTAGATGTTCGAATTGAGGTTTTGTAAGCCATGAGGGCGAATGGTAGCATCTCATACCAAGCTTTGTAAGTGATGGTCATCTTCTCAATAATTCTTTTAATGTTCTTTTTGGCCACTTCCACTGCCCCATTCATCTGAGGTCGGTAAGGAGTTGAATTTCTGTGGTTTATATGGAATTGCTGACATAAATTTGTCATCAATTTATTGTTGAGGTTTGTGCCATTATTTGTGATAATTGATTCAAGAACTCCATATCGGGCTATTATGTCTCTCCTCATGAATCGGACTATTACCCCTTTAGTGACACTGGCATATGATGAAGCTTCTACCTTCTTAGTGAAATTATCAATGGCTACTAGTATGAATCTGTGACCATTGGATGCTTTTGGAGTAATTGCCCCAATAATGTCAATTCCCTACATGGAGAATGGTCATGGTGAGGATAATGAATGAAGTTCTTTGAGTAGGGCATTTATTCAGTTTGTATAGTGCTTGACATATTTGATACAATCTGATTCCATTGTTAACCAATAGTAGCCCATCCTCATGATTTTTTAGGCAAGCATGTATCCATTCTTGTGAGGTCTACATACTCCTTTATGCACTTCTTTCATTAGTTCGCATGTCTCTCTTTTGTCCACACATCTTAGTAATGTGGTGTCAAGTGATCTTCTATAAAGCATAAGCCTATTTAATAAGAAATGACTTACTAACCTTTTGAGTGTTCTTTGGTCATTTTTGGTAGCCACTTCAAGGTATTTCCTTTCTTGGAGGAAAGTTTTGATATCGTAGTACCAAGGCTTGTCATCTTGTGCTTTTTCGATTACCAAACAGTAAGCGGGCCTATTTTCAATGGTTAGACTTTAATTCCCTCCATTAGTTGAAATATAGATGCTAATGTGGCGAAGGCATCTACAAACTGATTTTGAGTCCTTGGGATGTATGTGAGGGTGACTGCCTCGAATTCGTCGATCAGCTCTGTCAAATGTTGATGGTATGGCACCAATTTGGGGTCCTTAGTTTTGTATTCCCCTTGTGTTTGTAGTATGATGAGTGAAGAATCTCTATATACATCCAATTCACGAATTTCCATATGGCAAGCCATTTTGAGGCTAAGGATGCACGCCTCATATTCTGCAATGTTATTAGTATACGAAAATGCGAGTCTCATTGCTTAGGGGGAATTGTGTTCCTTCTAGTGATATCAGCACTGGCCCGATCCCACAACCAAATACGTTGGTAGCTCCGTCAAATAACATATTCCATTTAGGTTTTTGCACTATCTTGTATTCTTCTACCGGTTTGCCCTTCGCTATTAATATGTTTTCATTAGGGAATTGGGCCTATGATTCTTGGAGATCTCCCTCAATTAGGTGTTCTACCAACTGATCTGCTAGCGATTGCCCTTTCATTGAATTTTGATTTATGTATATGATATCAAATTCTAATAGGAGCATTTGCCATTTGGAGATTCTTCCTAACAAAACGGGCTTCTCTACCAAGTATTTCAAAGGGTCATGTCTCGTTAACAATTCAATAAGATAGTAGAAGGTATACTGCCTCAACCGGTGCATGACCCAAACCAAAGCACAACAAGTCCTTTCTATTTCAGAATACCACTGTTCCCCATCTGTAAACTTTTTACTTAGGTAATATATGGAACGTTCCTTCCCCTCTTCATCCTTTTGCCCCAGTACGCACCCTATGGATTCAAAGAGTATCATGAGGTACAAGAATAAGGGTTTTCCTTGTTTTGGGACTACTAAGACTAGGGGATTAGTAAGGTAATCCTTGATCATTTTAAACGCTCTTTCGCATTCATTGTCCTATTCTATTGTAGCATTCTTTTTCAGTAGACGGAATAGTGGACGACACTTATTCATGAGTTGTGAGATGAAATAGGCTATGTAATTCAACCCTCCCAATAGACCTCTCACCTCCTTGATAGTGTGCGGAGAGGGTAGTTCCAATATGGCCTTTACGTTGTTAGGGTCAATTTTAATGCTTTCTCGACTTATGATAAACCCTAACAACTTACCTGTTGTGACCCCAAAAGTGCATTCTTCAGGATTTAACTTCAGCTGAAACTTTCTCAATCGTTTGAACAATTTCCTTAGGATAACCGCATGGTTCTCTTCTCTTTTAGATTTGGCTATCATATCGTCGATGTATACTTCAACATCTCAATGCATCATGTCATGAAGTATCGCGACCATGGCTCTCTGATACATTGTCCCAGCATTTTTCAAACCAAAGGGCATAACTTTGTAACAAAAAGTTCCCCATGTTGTGATAAAGGTTGTTTTAGTCTTATCTTCTTTTGCCATTTTTATCTGATTATATACTGAGAAACTATCTATAAATGAGAAGAGATGATTCCTAGCAATATTATCTACCAAGACGTCAATATGAGGCAAAGGGAAATTATCTTTAAGCATAGCTTGATTCAAGACTTGGAAATCTACGCACACTCGTACTTTCCCATTCTTCTTTAGAACCGGCATTAAGTTTGCTACCCATTCTGGGTAGTTTGATACCTCGATGAATCCCACTTCTACCAGTTTCTTGACTTCCTCTTTAATGTTTAATAACATATCAAGCCTAAATCTTCTCAATTTTTTTTTTTTTTTAGGTTTGACATCTTCTCTTGTGGGTAGCTTGTGAACTACTATTGATTGATCAAGTCTTAGCATGTCGTCATACAACCAGGCGAATACATCCACATATTTAATCAATAACTTGGTTATCTCACGCTTTTGCTCGCTACTCAAGTTAGCTCCAATTTTAAGGTTTTTGGGGTCCTCTATGCTTCCTAGATTAACTGTCTCCATTAGCTCGTCAATTGAGATCTTACCTTGTTTATGTCTTTGCCAAATTTCTTGTATCGTTTTGTAGTTAAGGATATCACTTCTAACAGTTGACCCAGCAGTGTCCGAAATGATATCAATGTTTTGACTACTTACTTGCATGAAATGTCTGATAGAGCCATTTTATACTCAATTTTATAGTATGAATTGTGTTAATTTATTATTGATTTTATAGAAATCATAAGGAATTGGTACTTAATTTTATTATGGTGATAAATCAGGTTTGATGGAGTCAAGAGTGCTAATTCAAGTAATTTAGAGACGTCATCTACAATCTGGATCGAAGACAAGGATTTACACCGCCGGAGGAAAGTACATGGGCGTGTAGTTAAAATACACGGACGTGTACTTGGTTTAGAATCAACAGAAATATACACGGTTGAAGTACACGACTGTGTATCTGTCTTGAGGAATCAACAGCGGGAGGCACGGTTTGTGATCAAGCCGTGGTGGAAGCTAACAAGGATGAGGAAATGTGGACTATCAACAGAGGGAGGCACGGTTTGTGATCTAGCCGTGTTGGAAGCCGTGCTATACACTGAACAAGGATGAGGAATTGTGGATTATCAACAGAGGGAGGCACGATTTGTGATCTAGCCGTGGTGTAAGCCGTGCTAGGTGGACGAATATTCACTTCTCGAAATCTACTTGGAAAAGGAAAGATATTTTCGTATCTTGCTAGCAAAAGATCACATGCCATCTCCCTAACAATATAAATAGAACCAACCCTAGAGGGTTAGGGCAACTTTTAATCTTTAATCTTTGAATCTTGGATCACCTTGGAGACAAGAAGGAAAGGAGGAGGCAGAGCAGGCAGCTGGAAACAGAGGCTTGTTATGTTTTTATTTTTATTTTTCGTTTTGTTGATGAACATGAGTAGCTAAGCTATTTTTCTAGCTAAAGGGTCATAGATGTTTAATTCTCCACGAATTGTGAGGTCTAATTGACTTGTATTTAATCTATTCGTTGTTTTCGGATATTCATATATCTTCTGATCGTCTTGTCATTATTATCTTTGTTGATTGGTACGAATAGAGCTCTTCTACTCAATTAGCAAGTTAATATATTGTCAACTAGCATGCTAAATCCGTAATTGTTTGATTGTTCTAGTCTTAGTGATACAATAACATGTTTGATTATAAAAGAGATGATCGAATTCATGTTATGGAGGTATATGATCATGTTTAAATAGGTTATCTTATAATCTACTGGCATGAATTGGTGGTCTCTCTAGTTTTTAATGCTATTGGTAGATTAAATCCTAAGCGCTTGTCTAGGGTTGTCTAATCGATAAGAGAAATAATCAAAGAGCTTCTCTTGGTTATCGAGGAAGTACGGAGAGATAGGTTGTTAGAGCTTATTAATAACCATAACCAGTTTATCTAGGGATAAGAATAGAAAACATTTGCATCGATGATCAATTCCTAGAATTAAACTATCTTGATTCCTTTGGCTAAGCTTTTTATCAATATACAACTTTATTATCTTGTTTCAACTTTATTTTGATTCACAAACAAAAACCCCCAGTTTTCTTTTCCTTTTTATTCTCCTTGAATAGAAATAAACTTAACCAATCTCTGTGGATTCGACCCTACTCACCACTATATGCAAATCATATAATTGTCTAGGAGTAGGTTTTATTTTTGTTGGATTCGACACCCATCAAATTTTGGCGCCGTTGCCGGGGATTAGTGTCAAATTTGTTTCTATTCTTGTATGACTCGTTCTTCTCAGACAGGTGAACTAACTTATAATCCGAAGATTGAGAAGACTCTAAAGAGGTTGCGACAAGAAGCTAGATCATCCACTAGACTGAACTTAGCATCGGATTTGTCTGATTCATTAAGGGAGTTAGCTGCACCGGATGTGAATCAACAACCACTTTGCATTCACTATCCCGAACTAGCTGTGGAATTCGAGTTAAAATCTGGGTTGATACATCTACTACCCACCTTTCATGGTCTTGAGAATGAAGATCCTCATAAGCATTTAAAAAAGTTCCATATAGTGTGTTCTAGTATGAGGCCGCAAGGAATAACCGATGATCAAATCAAGCTACGTGCTTTTCCATTTTCTTTAAGTACTAAAGCTAAAGATTGGTTGTTTTATTTGCCTCCAGGTTCTATTACCACTTGGATAGATATGGTGAGACTCTTCTTGGACAAATTCTTCCCCGCATCTAGAGCCGCTGGTATAAGAAGAGAAATTTGTGGTATAAAACAGAGGGACACCGAGACTCTTCATGAGTATTGGGAGAGATTCAAGCAATTGTGTGCAAGCTGTCCACAACATGGGATATCTGAACAACTCCTTATCCAATACTTCTACGAGGGCCTACTTCCGATGGAAAGAAAGATGATGGATGTTGCAAGTGGAGGCGCCATAGTAAACAAAACCCCTGGTCAAGCTAGGGAATTGATCTCCATTATGGCTGCCAATTCGCAACAATTTGGGTATAGGCATGATACATCTTCAAGGAAGGTAAATGAGGTAAGTGTGTCTAACCTTGAACATCAAATTTCTAACCTAACCTCCCTTGTGCAGCAGTTAGCTCTTGAAAATACCCAGCAGGTGAAGGTTTGTGGAATTTGTGCTGCTCCTAATCATCCGACCAACATGTGCCCCACATTGCAAGATGACAACCATGAACACGCCAATGCTATAGGCGGATTCCCAGGACAGCCACAAAGGAAATATGATCCCTACTCGAATACGTACAATCCTGGATGGAGAGATCACCCTAACTTCAGATATGGCAATAAACCACAAAACGTCCAACAATTCCAACCTAAGCCACCAAACCAAGTATCACAGGCTCCTTCCACTTCAGGTATGTCCCTTGAGGAAATTGTTAAATCACTTGCCGTTAATAGAAAACAATTTCAGGATGAGACAAAGCAGAGCATCCACAACTTGGAAAATCAGGTAAGTCAACTTGCTTCTTCTATAAATAGGTTGGAAACTCAAGGTAAGTTACCTTCTCAAACCGCCACAAATCCAAAGCAAAGTGCTAATGCGATTACCTTGAGAAGTGGAACGAAATTGCAAGGATCAAATGAGAAGGGACACCGAACTAATCTTGAGGAAGAGACTGAGAAAGAGACCTGATAAAGGCATATTTTACTCATAATTCATTAAGCGATTTGCAAGTATTCATTATTGATTTTAGAGAAATCACAAGGAAATGGTACTTAATCATGTTTATTTTTACATTTCAGATGTCGGAGGACTTTGAGTTCAAAGCTTAATCAATTTGGAGAGATTGCATACAAATTGAAGCATGAAAAGATTGAAGGATGGCAAAGGAAAAAAAAGCAAAGCCGCTGGCCTTTATGGCCGGCCTTCCATGAAACGCCGCCGGCCTTTATGGCCGGTTTAAATGAAGGCCGCCGGCCTTTATGGCCGGCTTAAATAAAGGCTGCCGGCCTTGGGCCGGTCTTGTTTTAATTGCATCTTCTCGCCTCCCCTTGCATATATATAGGTCCTAGGTCGATTTGTGAAAGAACTTTTGTCAAATTTTAGTGTTCTTAGAGTAGTTTTAACCTAGTTTTAAGGGAGAATTGTGGAGATCAAATCTTGGAGAAACATTTGTGATCTTCGTGGAGATTATCATCCTTTGTGAAGGATTTGTGGAGTTCCTTTCAATTAAGGTATTATTTTTATTGTTGAATTGATGATTTCTGAACTTTATTTCTGATATGCAATTCAAGCATTTGATCCAACCATTGAATATGATTTCTTTTACACGAATCTCCTTGAATCATAATCATGTCTTTATCTCCATGAATTGCTAAGTCTTTTCCTTGGGAAATTGGATGAAACCCTAGAATGTTAAAAGGATAATTGTAGCCATGTTATATGATTAGGAATTATTAGGATTATACATGATTGCAATTCCTTTGATTTCAATTATAATTGGTCTTTGATTATAATTGTTAGAAATCCTTTTGATACGGGAGTTGATTAGGATTTGTTAGGAATTCTTAATTAGATTGATTATCAATATGGGAGTTGCGATAATTGGTTTAATTAGAGTTTATGGAGGGCGCAATGCAATGTTTCCTGTTAATTAATCACTAAGGGATTAGGGTTAATTGATTTAGGGCATTAGTTGTTTGTAGCATCGGGAGGTGTATGAACATAATTTTGATTCCTTGGTTAATTGGAGACGCGGAAGTCGACTAATTGATTTAAGGTTAACATCCTTAAAAAGGATTTTCTAAACTCACTTAAATAACCTTATAACCACTAGTTGATATAATATGGTAGCAGTTTGATTAATGGATCTAGGGTGAATTCTAATTTCCCGCGTTCATAATTGATAGATTCTTCATAAAATTCTCCTTGTTTGCTTTAAGTTAAATTTTTAGCTTAGACATTTCAAAACCCCTATTTAATCTCCTAGATATTGGTAAGAATTGCCATAGGTCTAGTACTCTATTAGTTCCTCGAGGGATCGACAACCTTACTTTTCACCACTCTATTACTTGATACGACCAGTGCGCTTGCTGCAATTTACGCTCCCATTTTATATATACGTTCTGAGCGTATCAAGACTGCAACTCCAAGCTAGCAGAACAATCAGATCAAAGGACCCCTCATTGAACCACCAAAGGTCATGACAGCAGCACCTCCTTTCCCTTCCAGACTAGCAAAATCCAAGAATGAAGCTGAAGAAAAAGAGATTCTTAATACTTTTCGTAAAGTTGAGGTAAACATTCCTTTGCTTGATGCAATTAAGCAAGTACCTCGTTATGCTAAATTTCTTAAAGAATTGTGCACTAACAAAAGAAAGCTGAAAGGTAATGAAAAGATTAGTGTAGGTGAGAATGTTTCAGCTATTCTTTAGAAGAAGCTTCCTCTTAAATGTAAGGATCCAGGTATGTTTACTATTCCTTGCAAAATAGGTAATCTTGGAATCACTAAAGCTATGTGTGATTTAGGAGCTTCAATCAATGTTATGCCTTTGTCTATTTATCAATGTTTAAATGTTGGCCCCCTGAAGGAAACAAGTGTTATTGTTCAACTTACTGATAGGTCCAATGTTTATCCTGAGGGAGTTCTAGAAGATGTTTTAGTACAAGTTAATGGTTTGGTTTTCCCTGCAGATTTTTACGTGCTTGACATGGAGAATGATGATTCTCGTAATTCATCGATGATATTATTAGGGAGACCATTTCTTAAGACATCTAGAACAAAAATCGATGTACATGATGGTAACCTCACTATGGAATTTGATGGTGAAGTGATTAAATTTAACATTTATGATGCCATGAAATATCCTAGTGATATCTCACCCGTTTTTGTTGTTGATGTTATTGACCCATTAACACAGGCTACATTTGATTTGATAGACGATGATGAGTTGAAAGTTGTACTTAATAAGAGTCTTACGATTCATGCATTGAAAACTCTTAAGGAGAAGTTTGTAATATCCTCTGATTTGCAGGACAAGATTTAGGAGTTGGAATCATTAAAACCTATCAGGTATGATGTGTCCTACATTCATTTACCCCCTTCTAACACAAGACTTCTTCCTTCTATTGTGCAGGCACCAAAGCTAGAATTAAAACCCCTACCCGAACATCTAAAGTATATTTTCTTAGGAGAAAAGGAGACTCTTGCTGTGATAGTCTCCAACAAGCTAAGTACTTTAGAAGAAGAAAAGTTGATTCGGGTGTTGCGAGAGTACAAAGAAGCCATTGGATGGTCCATAGCTGATATCAAAGGACTAAGCCCCTCCACCTGCATGCACAAGATTTTGATGGAAGATAATTGCAAACCCTCAAGGGAAGTTCAGCGTCGTTTGAATCCACCTATGATGGAAGTAGTTAAGAAAGAGATCTTGAAACTTCTTGATGCAGGTATGATCTATCCAATTTCCAACAGCAAGTGGGTAAGTCCAATCCAAGTTGTTCCAAAGAAAACGGGCTTAATTGTGGTTGAAAACTCTGATGGTGAGTTAATTCCTACTCGGGTTCAGAACGGATGGAAGGTTTGTGTTGATTACCGGAAGTTAAATGCGTCAACTCGGAAGGACCACTTCCCTCTTCCTTTTCTTGATCAGATGCTTGAACGTTTGGCTGGCCATTCTCACTATTGTTGTCTTGATGGTTATTCAGGTTTTCATCAAATTCCAGTGGCACCGAAAGATCAAGAGAAGACTACTTTTACTTGTCCATTCGGTACTTTTGCGTATCGAAGGATGCCTTTTGGGCTCTACAATGCCCCAGCCACATTCCAAAGATGTATGGTTAGTATATTTTCATATTATGTGGAGAATATTATAGAGGTTTTCATGGATGACTTCACCGTTTATGGTAATTCTTTTGATTTATGTTTGACTAACCTTACAAAAGTGCTTCAAAGATGTATAGATAAGAATTTAGTGTTGAATTATGAAAAATGTCACTTTATGGTTGAACGGAGTCTCATTTTAGGCCATATTGTATCTTCTAAGGGGCTTGAAGTCGATAAAGCTAAGGTAGAATTAATTAAATCTTTACCTTACCCTGTGAGTGTACGGGAAATTCGATCTTTTCTTAGGAATGCAGGATTCTATCGACGCTTCATCAAGGATTTCTCCAAGATTACTCAACCCCTATGTCGATTGCTACAAAAAGAAGTGACATTTGAGTTCAATGAGGCCTGCAAGAATGCTTTTGACACATTGAGGGATAAGTTAACTTCTGCTCCAATCATCCAACCACCCGACTAGACCCTTCCTTTTGAAATCATGTGTGATGCGAGCAATTATGCAGTTGGAGCAGTTCTTGGCCAAAGAGTTGGGAGAGCTTCTCATGTCATTTATTATGCTTCCAGAACATTGGATAATGCTCAATGCAACTATTCCACAACGGAAAAAGAACTCTTGGCTATTGTTTTTGCATTAGAAAAATTCAGATCATATTTACTTGGTACTAAGGTAATTGTTTACTCTGATCATGCAGCTCTCAAATACCTGCTCGCGAAGAAGGAGGTGAAACCAAGACTTATTCGATGGATACTCTTATTACAAGAGTTTGATCTGGAAATACGCGATCGGAAAGGCTCTGAAAACTTTGTTTCCGACCACCTCAGTAGGATACCTATCAGTGAAGGGTCAATACCAATACAAGATGATTTTCCAGATGAGCATCTCTTTTCTATTCAAAAGACAATTTCGTGGTATGCTGATATTGTCAACTATTTGGTTACTAAGACACTACCAAGTGATTTGTCTAGGGCTCAAAAAGATAAAATTAAAAGTGATGCTATTTACTATGTATGGGATGATCCATATTTGTGGAAACATTGTGCTGATCAAATCATTAGAAGGTGTATTTCTCAAGACGATATTCCTTCTGTCTTGCAATTTTGTCACTCATATGCATGTGGTGGACATTTTGGTCTTAAGAGGACAGCTCAAAAAGTATTAGGGTGTGGTTTGTTTTGGCCTACATTGTTTCGTGATTCTTTTATGTTTTGTAAATCTTGTGAACGATGTCAAAAAATTGGCAACTTAGGGCGTAGAGACCAAATGCCACTGACCCTATTCTTGCTTGTGAAATATTTGATATATGGGGTATTGACTTTATGGGTCCTTTTCCTCTTTCTTTTGGTAATGTTTACATCCTTCTTACTATGGATTATGTCTCAAAATGGGTGGAAGCCAAAGCGACCCGAACTAATGATGCCAAAGTTGTTGTGGATTTTTTTAAATCTCATATTTTTGCTAGGTTCAGGACACCAAAGGCTCTTATCAGTGATCGTAGCACACATTTTTGTAATAGAGTAGTGGAAACTCTACTTAAAAAGTACAAGGTCACTCATCGCACTTCCACCGCATACCACCCTCAAACCAATGGATTGGCAGAAGTTTCAAATCGAGAAATCAAGTCTATTATGGAAAAAACCGTCAATCCAAGCAGGAAGGATTGGAGCACAAGACTTGAAGATGCATTATAGGCCTACCGGACAGCTTCCAAGACCCCTATAGGTATGTCCCCTTACCATTTGATATTTGGCAAACTGTGTCATCTCCCTGTGGAGTTGGAACATAGGGCGTACTGGGCTGTAAAACAATGTAACATGCAAATGGATGAGGTTGGTGAGCACATAAAACTTCAATTACAAGAACTTGAGGAAATTCGAAGAGAAGCGTATGAGAGTACTAAAATCTACAAGGAAAAAACAAAGGATTTTCATGATCAAATGATTTCCCGAAAGAATTTTTCTGTAGGTCAAAAAGTATTACTTTATCATTCTCGATTGAAGTTGTTTTCTGGAAAACTACGATCACGGTGGGTTGGTCCTTTTGTTATCACTAACATATTTTCACATGGTGCAGTTGAGATCGCAAGTCTTAAAACTGGTAAGAACTTCAAAGTCAATGGTCATCGCTTGAAACCTTTTTATGAAGGATTTCAAGTATGTAATATTGAAGAAACCAGTTTAACTTACCCCAATTATTGTGATTAATTACAGGAACGTCTAGCTAAAGACGTTAAAGAAAGGAGCTTCATGGGAGGCAACCCATGTTAAAAAAAAAAATCAATTTATTTTATTTTAGTTTAGTTTTGATTTTTTCTTTTGATTAGCTGCAGCAAGGGTACATATCATTAGATGACACTCTCTAGTGCTTAAGGGGAGAACTCCAATTACTTTACACTTTATACCAGGGAAGTACCAGTATTCATTTTCTCTTATTCTCTAATGTTCCTTATGTTGTTAATTCCTCTTTAATTGTGCTGAATTAGGAACAGTGCGAACACTGTTCAAACTAAGTGTGGGGGAGAGGATAATAAAATATAGAGAATTGAGAATTGACTCATACTTTGAATGTTTGTCCTTAAGCAATTTTAAGCCAAATTTTTCAAAATTATCATGAAATCTAGAGATTGTACTAAATGTTGTAATAAACATCTACAAAATGTGAAATTGACTTGATCAAGTGCTTTACTCACCTACTGCTGTGATTAGAATACTTGGTTAAAATTAAGTAGTGAAATCTTTAAGAAACAAATTTACCTTGTATTTAGCTTTAGAATTGGAAGTCTAAGTGTAAGTTGAGTTCCTAAGTGAAAAATAAACAAGTTTACTTCTAGGTTATATTAGCTACTGTATACTCTTTGAAGTTGTTTGTGAAATAATTATAACACTTGGTGAAAAAAAAATGCGGAAAAAGAATCAAGCATAGCCATTACTCCAATGATTCAAGTAATTGAGTTAAGAGTATTCAAACTTAAATGTTAGAGTGAGGAAGAGCCCGTAGGGGTATCTCAAAACCCGGTCACTTAAGTGACGAGCTCGGGATGTTGCCGACTCAATGAACTCACTATAACGATAAGGGCGAGAAAGGCGAAAGTTCATGAAAAAGAAGCGGGCAAAAACCCGTCAAAATAGATGCTTGATTAAATCAAAAGAACATGAATGTAAAAATTCATTGAATGAAATAAGACTTATAATAAAAAGACCATATGCTTTTACTTCATGTTGCAAGGATGATATACTTGCTAATATCCAATGAAGTTTAATAGGGTGTTTTTCCTTATTGGATTAAGTATTTACTTTTGGAATAAAAATTCTTTTGCTAAACATGAGGATTAAAGTTTGTTTTGTTTAGATTAGCTATTAAATTTTTTCTATGGTAATTTAATTACAGGAAACCAGCTTGGTTGAAGTAATAGACATTAAAAATTACAAGTCATGAATTATAAATGAATAGATGCTTGAAATGATGAAAAGAAATTTCGTATAATCTATGACGGATTTCTCAATTGATTTGATTCAATTACTTGAGGACAAGCAAGAGTTTAAGTGTGGGGGAATTTGATAGAGCCATTTTATACTCAATTTTATAGTATGAATTGTGTTAATTTATTATTGATTTTATAGAAATCATAAGGAATTGGTACTTAATTTTATTATGGTGATAAATCAGGTTTAATGGAGTCAAGAGTGCTAATTCAAGTAATTTAGAGACGTAATCTACAATGTGGATCAAAGATAAGGATTTACACTGCCGGAGGAAAGTACATGGGCGTGTAGTTGAAATACACAGCCGTGTACTTGGTTTAGAATCAACAGAAATATACACGGTTGAAGTACACGACCGTGTATCTGTCTTGAGGAATCAACAGTGGGAGGCACGGTTTGTGATCAAGTCGTGGTGGAAGCCATGCCATACACTGAACAAGGATGAGGAAATGTGGACTATCAACAGAGGGAGGCACGGTTTGTGATCTAGCCGTGGTGGAAGCCGTGCTATACACTGAACAAGGATGAGGAATTGTGGATTATCAACAGAGGGAGGCACGATTTGTGATCTAGTTGTGGTGTAAGCCGTGTCAGGTGGACGAATATTCACTTCTCGAAATCTACTTGGAAAAGGAAAGATATTTTCGTATCTTGCTAACAAAAGATCACATGCCATCTCCCTAACAATATAAATAGAACCAACCCTAGAGGGTTAGGACAACTTTTAGTCTTTAATCTTTGAATCTTGGATCACCTTGGAGACAAGAAGGAAAGGAAGAGGCAGAGCAGGCAGCCGGAAACAGAGGCTTGTTATGTTTTTATTTTTATTTTTCGTTTTTTTGATGAACATGAGTAGCTAAGCTATTTTTCTAGCCAAAGGGTCATAGATGTTTAATTCTCCACGAATTGTGAGGTCTAATTGACTTGTATTTAATCTATTCATAGTTTTCGGATATTCATATATCTTCTGAGTGTCTTGTCATTATTATCTTTGTTGATTGGTATGAATAGAGCTCTTCTACTCAATTAGCAAGATAATATATTGTCAACTAGCATGCTAAATCCGTAATTGTTTGATTGTTCTAGTCTTAGTGATACAATAACATGTTTGATTATAAAAGAGATGATTGAATTCATGTTATGGAGGTGTATGATCATGTTTAAATAGGTTATCTTATAATCTACTGGCATGAATTGGTGGTCTCTTTAGTTTTTAATGCTATTGGTAGATTAAATCCTAAGCGCTTGTCTAGGGTTGTCTAATCGATAAGAGAAATAATCAAAGAGCTTCTCTTGGTTATCGAGGAAGTACGGAGAAATAGGTTGTTAGAGCTTATTAATAACCATAACCAGTTTATCTAAGGATAAGAATAGAAAACATTTGCATCGATGATCAATTCCTAGAATTAAACTATCTTGATTCCTTTGGCTAGGCTTTTTATCAATATACAACTTTATTATCTTGTTTCAGCTTTATTTTGATTCACAAACAAAAACCCCCAATTTTCTTTTCCTTTTTATTCTCCTTGAATAGAAATAAATTTAACCAATCTCTGTGGATTCGACCCTACTCACCACTATATGCAAATCATATAATTGTCTAGGAGTAGGTTTTATTTTTGTTGGATTCGACACCCATCAATGTCCCTGACATTTGACAGTAGGGAATCTATGGGGAAAGTGAGGCGAGAGTATATATATAAGTAAAAGAGATGGATTGCAATTTATTGGTATTTTATTTGAAGAATTTAAACCTCATTGAAATGGTAATCACAATGGAAATTTGTTCAATAATTGTTCCCTATCTGATGGGTGTCGAATCCAACAAAAACAAAACCTACTCCTAGACAATTATATGATTTGCATATAGTGGTGAGTAGGGTCGAATCCACAGGGATTGGTAAAGATATTTCTATTCAAAGAGAACAATAAGAAAAAGGAAAATGGGGGGGGGGGGGGGGGTTGTTTGTGAATCAAATAAAGTAAAACAAGGTAAGAAAATCAGATATTGGTAAAAGCTTAGCCAAAGGAATCAAGATGGTTTAATTCTAGGAATTGATCATCGATGCAAATGTTCTCTATTCTTGTTCTAGATAAATTGGTTATGGTTATTAACAAGCTCTAACAACCTATCTCTCCTTACTTCCTCGATAACCTCGGACAAGCGCTTTGAATTATTTCTCTTATTGATTAAACAACCCTTAGACAAGCGCTTAGGATTTAATCTATCAATAGCATTAAGATCTAGAGAGACTACCAATTCATGCCAGTAGATTATAAGATAACCTATTTAAACATGATCACACACCTCCATAACATGAATTCGATCATCTCTTTTATAACCAAACATGTTATTGCGTCACTAAGACTAGAACAATCAAACAATTACGGATTTGACGTGCTAGTTGACAATATATTAACTTGCTAATTGAGTAGAAGATCTCTATTCATACCAATCAACAAAGATAATAATGACAAAACGATTAGAAGATATATGAATACCCGAAAGCAAAGAATAGAATAAATACAAGTCAATTAGACCTCACAATTCGTGGAGAATTAAACATCTATGACCCTTTGGCTAGAAAAGTAGCTTAGCTACTCATGTTCATCAATAAAACGAAAATAAAAGATAGGAACATAATGAACCCGATTGCTTGCTCTGCCTCCGTGTTTCCTTCTTCAAGATCCAAGATTCCAAAGTTCAAAAGTTGTCCTAACCCTCTAGGGTTGGCTCTATTTATACTATTAGATGGATAGCATGTGATCTTTTGCTAGCAAGATACGAAAATATCTTTCCTTTTTCAAGTAGATTTAGAGAAGTGAAAATACGTCTGCCTGGCACGCCCCACCACACGGCCGTGGGTTAAGCCATGCCATCCTTTGTGCATATTCTTCAAGTCTTCAACCGCGCCCAGTGTGAACTATGGTTACACACACGGCCAGATTTCAAGTCGTGCCTTCGTCTGTGCATAATCTTCGAGTCTTCATCCGTATCCAGTGTGTAGCACGGTTACAACCACGGCTAGATTTCAAGCCGTGTCTTCATCTGGTTGATGTTCCACACTTTCTTCTCCTTGGCACATCTATCTTCCACCACGGCTTCAAGCACGGTTCATCCCACGGGTTCCACCACGGCCGTTCCTTAAGCCGTGTCTCTATCTGTTCAAGGTCCTCATTTTCGCCTTCTTGTCCAGTGTGTAACATGGTTTGAACCTTGGCCGTGCCTCAAACCGTGCTTCCTCCGGTGGTGTAATTTCTTGTCTTGATCCAAGTTGTAGATGACTTCTCTAAAATACTTGAATTAGCATCCTTGACTCCATTTAACCTGATTTATCACGATGATAGAATTAAAGTACCATTTCCTTATGATTTCTATAAAATCAATAATAATTTAACACAATTTATACTATAAAGATTGAGTATAAATGGCTCTATCAATATCCTTAAGCTGACTTAACACTATTAAGAGGATAACAAAACCAGTTGTTAAGAATTGGATGCTAATTAGACGTGCAAGAGGATGGGCCCTCATCGCTGACATTGGTTTGGATCATCCCTAGCTCTTGAATGATAGCCAGCTGCAAGAAAGTTTGTTAAAGGGGTGGAAAATTCAACTAAGTATCATTCAGCTTCCCTTTCCTTCTGCTTCTAATACCTCTTGCTTGAGCTTCTTCTTGGGAGGTAGGAACGTACCCTAATCCAAACGTCCCTTGCTGCCCCTCTTTAAACTGATGCCCCTCTTTACTCTTGACCATGCTTACTTCATTGAACATTTAGAGCCCCAAATCTTCAAGACCATCCTCCCTGAAGTAGGGTATAGCTGTTTCTTTGTAGATGGCATAATCTCGTTCTCCCAATACAGTAATTATCTACCCATTTGCTATAAAACTTAACCTTCTAGTGGAGACTCGAGGGTATAGCTCTAGTAGTAAGTATCCATGGCCGTCCTAGTAGTAGATGAAAGGCCTCGGTATGTTGAGGACTTGTAATGAGATGTTGAACATCTGTAGACCAATCTCTACCGGTAAGCTAATTTTCCCTACTATCTCCCTCTTGGAACCGTCAAAAGCCCTAACCACTGTTGAACTCGACTTGATATTGCTCATATCAAATCTAAGTAGGTCGAGGGTGGCCAAGAGGCACACATTTAGGGAAAACCCATTGTCTATGAGAACTTAAGAGACTATGTGTCATTACATTTTACCACTATAAACAGTGGTTTTGTATGTTGGTCTCTATCCTCTCCAAGCTCTTTAGGGGAGAATGATATTTGATCCATAGTGAAGATTGAATCTGCCACATGGCTCAGCTTTTCTGTTGCGATACCTTCCGGTACCTGACTTGTTTGAGAACCCTGAAAAGTGCTTCTCTATGAAGCTCGGATGTCGTGAGAAGGCCCATAAGTGATATTTGGGCTAAAACTTTATTAAGTTGTTCCATGATCTATATTCACTTGATTTGATCATCTTCGTGAATGAAGGGAGCCCTTCTTCTTCTTCCTTCTCTAATTCGGTGGTAGGCTCTTCAGTTGAGGTCTTGTTCTTGGGATCATAAATCCTTCTCGAACAGGTGATTCTCCTATAATCGGAGACCCTTCTGATTAAGGGCTTGATAATCAAACAGTGCCCATTTATACTTTTTGGATGGTATTGGGACATTAAACACATACTTCTTCTTTATAATTTTCACCTCGGTCACTTGTCCCTCATAACACTTTTTAACTATCAGCTTCGGGTCTAATTTTGATCATGTTCACAAACTCATCTTTCTCCTTAGTGGGTTGTCATCCTTTTCAAATTTAGGTCCCCACCACTAGGCGGTCCATTAAACTATTGGGGTGAATGAGTAATTTACTAGGTGCTCAAACCTCCCATGTGATTCACCTAGAGTATCAACCATCAGATCTCCGGCTAGCCACCTCTTCTTCATCTGTGATTTAGGGGCTTTATTTGAAGCTTAGCATGGGCAATTTGCTCGTTGTGTTGTGTCTTTACCTATTTTGGGGACTTCTTTAATTTGGAGTCTAGCTCTTCGGATGTGATCATGTTGACCGTAAGCTTGTGGTTGGGTAGTGGATTAGTGCTAACATTGGGTGTTGGTGGATTGACAAAATCCAATTATACTATCCATGCATTGATCAAGTCTTGGATTTTGTTTCGGAGCTCCACATCTATCTGTGAAATGCCCCTCTTGTCCCATATGGTACTCACATTTGAGGTTCGGATTAAAGTTCCTTAGCTTTTACCAATTGTTGGGGATCTCAAAGCTGATTAGATTATCTACTCATAATCAAGCAAAGACTTAGCTGAGGGAGATAGGTATTGGAGTGAATTGTCTTACAACTCTCGTAGCTTGGGTTTGATTCACCAACGACTGCTGGATTGGGGTGTTCGCTGCTTGGAATGTTACATGAGACCCAACTCTGTTAACCCTGCTGGAATTAACCGTGTTAATAGTAGATTCCTTAGTTTTGCTACCTCCCATAGGTTTTGGAGATGACGCAACTTTAAGAAGGTCAACAATCTGGAGTTTCCCAGATGTAATGGCATCCTTATCCGGTATCCTACTGCTACTACCTCTGCAAAGCTGGATGATGTCTATCCTACCAGGTGTGTGAAAATAAGTCTTTTCCAAAGTGTTGACAAATATGAATGTTAACTCATTCTTTGAAATTAGGGTTGTCACCCTGGCAGCTTGAGCCCTCTAACGCTAGGCGTATTCTTGAAGAATTCGTTGTTCCGGGAAGGCTTCTCAGGTCCCTTTACCAAGGGGTAATTTCAATGTTGAATTTGCATTACTCGTAAAATGCACGAGCGAGTCTTTCCCAGTATTGATTTTGTTTAAATCTAAGTATACTTAATAGATGAGAGCGGGGAACCTGTGAGGTTGTCCTAGAAGGTTTGGACTATGAGTTGGTCATATTGGGCATATTTGCTCATTTCCGGGAACGTATAGCCTTATATCATATTGGGACATCCAGGCCATCATATTTTTCAAACTTCGGGACTTTGAACTTTTCTGGAAAAGGTTTTTTCCCCAAACTGGTAAATTGGTGATGCGGTCAGCTCGAAGTTGTCAGGTCCTTCTAAGGTCTTCATTTTGTCAGCCATTGTTGGAAGAGCTTCTTTTCAAACTCCTTTTATCTACCCTCCATTTCTTTTTTTTATATCATTTGAGGTTGGACCGAGATTGACCTTGGGTTTCATATTCAAATGCGGGTTGAGATAGGAGTTAATTTCCTCATATCCTAAAACTAAATTCTCCATTGCCTTTCCCTTTCGAGCTCTTGGATGTTTCTTATGAGTAGGTAAGGTGGTGGAAGGAGGCCAAGGCTTTCCGTCAGGAGGTGGACTGCGCAACCAGTTGTTGGACCGTTTGTTCAAAGGGAAATTTTATCCTGGTCTGAGGCGCATCTGCGCTGGTGTTTCATGAGGGGGCGTTGTTTTACCACTACTTCCATCTTGTTTTGGAGGGGGTGGATTGGACCCCTTTAGGGGTTTGGTTGTTTAGGAGCTTTTTTTGGACCCCAAAGAAAGCATTTTTTTAGTGTGTATGAAATGTAATATGATGCATGAAATCACACAGATGTTTAAGAAAAAGAGGCCCAAAACTAATTAATAAATAAATTTCTGAAATTTTATTTTTTTAAATTTGAAAATTTTTGGAGTTAAATACTTTAAAAATAAAAAAAGGAAGATACAATATTGGTCTATTCCTAATTCCCAGTCTTCTTTTTTTTTGCTGCGTAGTAATCGGTTTCTCCGTCTGAAGCTCTAATCTCTGATTTTTGCCTAAGTCTTCCCCGGGGGGGGGATCGGCTGGGGGTATTTCTCTTGTTAGCTCTTAAATCTTTTTTTTTTTTTTTTTCCCCCCAAAATCCTTTTTGTATCTACAGCTTCAAAGTAAATTCCATTCGATCTCTCCCTGTTCCATGTAATTTTTTTTCTCATTTGGACCTATGTTATTTGGCACAATTGATGACATCCGAGACTTGAAAACCCCTTTCTCCTATCGGTAAAATTTGGTTGATCATGAAATCTCTTCTGCATGAAGGATGACCTTATTTTTGTAGCTCACCTGGAGTCAAAAGGATGCGTTGATTAAAACTTTAGTAACCCTCTACCCAACTGTAGCGGGTAAGATCACGTGCTTCATCCTCTCTTTGCGGGAAATCCACAAGGTCCCCTTGCTCAAACAACAGTGCAACAAAATCACTTTGCTAAATCAAAGATAAACCCCCTAAATCACGATCAAGTGGTGGTTAGCTAGAGCCCCACAGCAGTACCCTAAGAAAATCAAGGAGATTGAAAAATCTAGTAATTACTCTTCCCCAATCGAGATAGGCCATCTAGTGGATAAGGCTTAATTTTAAAAAAGAATACAACCCACAAAAAGGAAAAAGGAGGAGTCTGAACATATAAAATCGACAAAAACCGATAGTCCAAAGTGCTACAAAGGACAACACTAAGGTGAAAATCCCAAAAAAGAGATATGTATTAAAATCCCAATCCCTCAAGAGTTAGGGAGCGCCTTTCAACTATCAACCCTCGAGCAGAGAGACCTCCTATCATGGAGAATCACCCGCCCAGGAGAATTTAGACCCTAAATGCAGATCTCAGCCCGGAGAGCCTAACACTGGTAAAGAAAGAGGAAGAAGAGGAGCTCTCTACATTCACGAAAATGGCAAAGCAACGAATACAAGATCATGGAACAAATTAACAAGGTTCCAGCCAGATATCACTTATGGCTCCTCACAACTTTGAGCCCCATGGGAAGCACTCTTCAAAATACTCAAATGATTTAAGGTACTAGAGGGCATCGCAATAAGAAGTTAGCCATGTGGGAATTCAATCTTCACCATGGATCATAATCTTTCTCCTTGAAGATTGGGAGAAAATGAGCCAACACATGAACCACGTTCATTGTGGTAAATGCAATAACAACAATTATCTCTGGACTCTATAAAGATCTTCCCCAACATAGCCCTTTGCCACCCTTGACCAAATAGGGGGTCGATTCAAGGGGACATTAGCCAAGCTGATAGTGGTTAAGGCTTGATGGTCCAAGAGAAAATGTGGGGGAAAACACTGCCAGTAGAGATTGGTCCACAGATTTTTGCATTTCCCTTTCCCAAATTCTCGACATTCCAAGTCTTTCAAATTTTTATGGGAAGCCGTAATATTACCACTGGTCCATACCCTCAAGTCTACATCAGAAGTTCCCAAATATAGCAAAAAGAACAGATCATCACCGTGCTGGAGGCAAGATTTGCCATTGTGAAGGTCGCCATACCTACATCAAGAAGACGGTTCCGAAGACCCTTTGGTCTCAAAATATTCAACAGGTGAGTGTGGTAACTAGCAAAGAGGGGGCCCTCATTTTAAAGAAGTGACAACAAAGGCTTGGGCTAGGTACGTTCTTACATCCAAAGAAGAGGCACAAGCAAGGGGTATCAGGGGCGAAAGAGAAAGCCTAGAGATACCCAATGCATTTTCCTCCCCTCCAACAATCATTTAAGCAAACAACTACCGTTCAAGAGCAAGGAATAAGTGTAACCAACGTCAGCAATGAAGGCTCGCATCTCAGCACATCTGATTAACATCCAGCTCTTAACAATTGGTTCTGTTATCCTATTAATTAGCACTAGGTCAGCTCACGAATATGAGCAATTATTAAGCAAATTTCTATTTTTTTTTTTTGTGATTATTTTCTAGATTCGAATAAATTACAACTTATTCTTTTGCTCTATAATACATGCTCTCGCTCCACTTTACCCCAAATTTCCGTACTGTCGAACGTAAGGACATTTCATGCAGGTAGTAATGAAAAACACCAATATCATTTCCAACACTGCTAGTTCATCCATGGAGGCGATGTCCTTAACCACAAATGAATAAGAAAATGCAAAAGCCTGAAACAAAGTAAAGCATGATACAAGAAGAATTTAGGCCTGACATCTTACTAAAGATTAAAGAGGAAGTCAAAAAGTACTAAAAGTGGATCATTATGATGTCAAACTACTTGAAATGGGATAGCAATATAGTACCCCATTCTAAAAAAGAATGGAAAGTATGAGTATGCATAGATTCCGAGACTAAACAAGCTACGCCAAAAGACAGCTTCCCTCTACCTCACATCGATGTCCTGGTAAATAATACTGCAGGGAACCATCTCTTCTCAATTTATGGATGGTTTCTCAGGATATAATCAAATAAAAATGGCTAAAGAGATAAAACTAAAATAACCTTTACACGACATGGGGAACTTTTTGTTATAAAGGTAATGCCTTCGGTTTGAAAAACGCTGGGGCAACATATTCAAAGGAGCCATGTCGCGATACTTCATGACATGATGCATGAGAGAATGGAAGTATACGTTGATGACATGATTTAGTTAAGTCTAAAGGAGAAGAAAGCCATGCTTTTATCCTAAGTAATTGTTCAAGCGATTGAAAAAGTTTCAACTCAAGTAAATATGTAAAAGTGCCACTTTTTAGGAACCACAACAGGCAAGTTGGTTAGGTTTGACATAAGCCGACAAGGCACAAAATCGACCTTGACAAAGTAAAGGCCATACTGGAACTGCCTTCTCCATGCACTATCAAAAGAGGTGAGATGTTTGTTGGGAAGGATTGAATTACATAGCCCGTTTTCATCTCATAGCTCACAGACAAAATCCCGCCCACTATTACCGTCTTCAAAAAAATAAATGTCACGATGATATGGATGATGATCAAAGAGAGCATTCAAATGATCCAAAGGCTTCTCATAAATCCCTATCTTGATAGTTCCAAACAAGGAAAGCCCTTGTGATTCTTTATACCTCAAGATACTCCCGAATCCATAGGGTGCAAGTTGGGATAGAAAGATAAGAGGGGAGAGACTTTTCCATAAATATCTAAGCAAGAATTCACATACGAGGACAGTGGTATTCTAAAATAGAGAGGACTGTGTGGTCTGATTTGGGTTATGCACCGATTGAGACAATAACCGTTTACTATCCCATTGAGTGCTAACAAGACACTATCCCTTTGAAATACTGGTAGATAAGCCCGTTTTGTTAGGGAGAATCTCCCTATTGGGATATATGGGGGGGCTCTTATTAGAATTTAATATCACATATATAAATCAAAATTCGATAAAAGGGCAATCTTTAGCCGATTAGTATAGCAGAATACCCAATAAGAGATATCCCCAAGAATCATAAAAAAACAAGCCCAATTCCCTAATGAAATCATATTAACAGCAGAGGGCGAACCAACAGAAGACTAACTAGATTAGACCCAAAGCCCTAAATGGAATATTTTTTTACAGAGCTACCAATGATTAGGTTGTGGATAGTGGCAATACTAATATCACCAGAAGGAACACAATTCCCTTCCACAACGAGACTCACATTTCCATATACTAATAATATCACGAAATATGATGCGTGCATCTTAGCCTCAAAATCGCTTGCCACATGGAAATCCGTTTGAATTAGAAGTATATGGAAGATTCTTTACTCCTCATATATAGACAAGAGGAGAGTATAAAACTAAAAGACCCCAAATTGGTACCATACCATCACATTTGACAGAGTTGATCATGGAATCGAAGCAAGTCACCTTCACCTAAATCTCAAGAACTCAAAATCAGTTTGCAGATGCCTCGCTTCATTAGCATTATGATTCAAATAACAGAGGGAGTCGAAGTCCAACCATTGAAAATAGAAATCGAAAATTGGCCCGCCTACGTTTGTAATCGAAAAGCATATGATGATAAGCCTTGGTATCACGATATCAAAACTTTTCTCCTAAAAAAAAAAAAAAAAAACAGCCTCAAATACTACAAAATGACTAAAGAACACTTAGAAGGTTTAGCAAGTCACTTCATACTAAATGGGGCTTGTGCTTTATAGAAGATCACCCGATACCACATTACAAGGTGTGGATAAAAAAGAGGCAAGTGAACGAATGAAAGAAAGGGGCAAATGAAGAGTATGTGGGCCTCACATGAACGCTACATGCTGGCCCAAAATCATGAGATAGGCTATTACTAGTTTAATATGGAATCAGACTGCCATCAAATAAGTCAAGCATTGTCCACTTGTGTTAAGCTTATGTAAACAAAATAAATGCCCCTGCCTAGAGGAAGCTCCATTTTGTTTCTGCACCAGCCATTCTCCATGTGATCGACATCATTAGGCCAATCACTCCAAAGGCATCCATGGTCACAAATTTATCCTGGTAGACATTGAATACTTACCAAGTGGTTAGAAGCTTCATCATATGCTATGCACAAAAGGGGTAATAGTTCAATCCTGAAGAGGGACATAATACTCTATGGAGTTCCTAACTAATTATCACCGACAATGGTACCAACCTTAACAAACAAGTCATGATAGATTTTGTCAACAGGTTCATGTAAACCATAGAAATTCAATCTCCCTACCGACCCTCAAAATGAATGGGGTAGTGGAAGCAGTCAACAAGAACATCAAAAGAATTGTCCTAAAAAGATGAACAATCACTACAAAGATTGGCACGAGATTGCTACCATTTCCCTTTATGGCTTACTAGGGGGGGGGGAACCTCAATTCGAACATCTACTAGAGTTACCCCTTATTCTCATAGTATACAGTACTTGAGGCATCCTACCAGTTAAGTTGAAATACTATCCTTTAGGATCTTATCAGAAGCACATTAAATGAATCGACTGGGTAAAGAAGAGGCTTAGTTAGTTGAATTTGATCGACGAGAAAAGACTCGTTGTGTTTATGTCATGGCTTATGCCATCAACAAAGAATAGCCCGAGCACTCACAAGAAAATGAAACTCAATTCAAAGAAGGAGATTTGGTGCTAAAGAAAGTTCTCTCGTATGCTCAAGATTCAAGAGG
The DNA here is from genome assembly GCA_037954665.1 of Laguncularia racemosa. Lineage (NCBI taxonomy): Eukaryota > Viridiplantae > Streptophyta > Magnoliopsida > Myrtales > Combretaceae > Laguncularia > Laguncularia racemosa. The sequence goes on along the minus strand of JBBMOL010000488.1, from coordinate 18,242 downwards.
GAAGTCACCCCAAACTATAAGGGCCCATATGTGGTATAAAAGGTATTGTTTAGGAGGAGCTTAATATTAACTCAAAATGGATGGTCTAGAATTAAGAGACCCAATTAATATGGATGCTGTTTAAGATTGTACTTATCCATAGGCAAGGAAATTGAAGATTTTTGCCAATGATTTATGAATCCAATATCAATACAAATTTCACTGAGAATAGTTTTCGTTCCTTTTACAAGCAAAGTATGTCCTTGAATGATCGATTATCTTGATCAATTGACATTAAACAAACCTTTGGTATACACACTAAGTCCCAACACTCACAATGAACAATGAATACTGAAATGATAAAAAATCTCAATAGATTTTGTTAATATAATTCTACTAATTGTGAGCATTAAAACCCTTGCATTAATAAGATAACACTATAATCACAAAGCCATGCTCACAAAAAGAAAAAAAAATCAAGACCCCTCACCCTATTTGAAGTACGAGCAAGCAAAATAAAAGGAGCACTTTCCTAATTCCATCTTTTAAAGACGTTTCTAGTTTTAGGAAAGTCAACTTATAAGCCCGCATCCTAAACAACTTTTTATTAGCTTGAAATATTTCTTGCATTTGGTTGGAAAGCTCCCCAAGTACACACTTTAGGAAAAATGAAGTAACACTTTGATCTTTGTGGTAAAGTTCTTTAAACTTCACCCTAAAGAGAGGTAACTATAGACACCCCTTTTTTGCACTCTTTTTATTTTTATTTGTATTTTCATAAAAAAAGAAAAAAAAAATCAAACCATGATAAATGCAATTTATTTGCATTATAAAATAAAGGCATAGGCCCAATGGGCTTTGATTGGAAAACATGCACAAGCATTTCACAGAGACTCGAGTTCAACTTCCCCCCTACGCAAACGCATGCAAATTTTTTTAAGAATTGAAAAGTGAGTCAAAATGGGATAAATGCAATTGTTTAACATATTAAAATTGAGGCACAGCCAATGGCATATGGAAAAATGCAAGCACACATTCTAAAAATTCCCAAGCTCAATTCCCCCATCACACAAATGCTTGTAATTATTTTATTCTAGGATTGAAAAGTAGGTCAAAATTGGGAAGAATACAATTTTCCTTTGCATAACAAAAAATGAGCATAGGCTATGGTTGAGGAAAGGCACACGCATCATCTAAAATTCTGAGTTAATTCCCTCAAGAGTAAACACATGCAACTTTTTAAGACAGAAAAGTAAATCAAAATGGAAATAAATGCAATTTATTTGGATAATAAAAGTGAGGCACAAGCTAATGGCTTGATAGAAAGACCTATCATACGCCTTTATAAAATACCTACTTCAATTCTCTATCATGCGCCTACACATCTCTTTTTTCTTTTTAGAACAATGCCATGTGTCAACAATGCCATTCGCTGACTATGGTATGGTTCATCGTCTTCAAGCCCCCTCATTTTTTTCCAACTTCCTAACTCTTGAGCTCACTTTGAGTTTCTTTTTCTTGTATTTCAACAAGTACACCACCTAAATTAAGGTAAAAATCTTGTAGATTACTTGAGATACTTTTAATCCATAACAATTTTCACGTCCCAAATTCATGCATTTGGTCATTTGAAATGGCCTCAAAGTTGGAAAGAAAAAAAAACAGCCAAGCAAGATATCCGTTTGTCCATTTTCAACAAAATCGGGCAAGACAACCACCGAATCTTTGGTTCACTTCTTAGGTAAAGTATAGCTTTCTCCACAACCAGGATAATCACTCAAATCATGCTTATTTCCTCGAAAAAAAGAATATTATGAGCACAATCCAAGCACCTCTGGTGGGCGAATCTTCACATTTAAGATCTTCATATATCCAAACGATAACCAATTTATTATAAATAGGACCATCCCTTCTTCATCTTGGCATCAAATTCAGAAAAATTCAAATCCCCTCACCACCAAGCTAAAATTCATGTTTCCTTCTCCTACTTCCCAAACCTATGAAGTTTTTCTTCCTCTCTTAGAAATTCTTCAGACTAGGCCTTAGTTAAGGTGAAAGACCTATTCCTAGTAATTTCTCCTACTTCTACGGCTTCGAAAAGCACTACCCAATCCACTCCATACCAACTCACTAAACCTTTCACTAACAATTGAAGCTCCTAATTCAATCCTCACATCCGTGAAGCTTCAATAATACTAGTAGCTGTATGATCCTCCGGATGAGTCCATTCCTATACACTATTTTTGCCACGATAGACCAAGTTAAAGCTATCCAAAGATCGAAAGTGTCGAGTGACTACTATTCTGATCAAGCTTGCATGAACCTAGATTCGTGAAGGGCTAACTCCAATCTAGGTTCGTGAGCATTACCCCCTTTTTTTTTTTTGACAATTTCAGCTCTTAAAAATAATAATATTAATAATAATAATAATAAATTTAGTTTTTTTATAAAATTTTTTGACACCAAATTAGTTTTTTTTTTATAATATTTTATTTTGACATTTTAGCCCTATTCTTAATAAAATAAGTTTTTTTTATAAAGTCTTTTAATTTTTTTTAAAATTAGTTTTTTTTTATAATTTTTTTTAAGACATTTTAGTTTTTTTTTTAATAACTTTAAGTTATTTTTCTAAGACATTTTCCACTTTTAAAAAAATAGATTTTTTATAATTATTTTTTAAGACATTTTTAGCCTTTTAAAAAAATTTACTTTTTTTTTTGTTTTTTCTAATAAATTTATTTTAAATTTTTAGAATATTAAAATAAATGCAAACTACAATTGTTACTGATCCCAAATAATGGTACATAGGCACCTTTAGAACATAAATAATAATTATGTTCATTTAATTTAATATTGTTGTGTTCAAAAAATAAATTTAGAACTTGGAATGTTAAAGTGGCAAACCATAATTTTTTTATAAGGGTAAGCCCCTAATTTTTATAGTCCTTTTTGGTTTTTTTTCTTTGAAGTTTTTTTACACAAACTAGTAACTAAATTTAGAACTAATATTGCTCAAGTAAGTCCTAAATTTCACAAATTTCTCGATCTTGGATCAGTTAGCAACTCCCTTTTTTCTTTAAATAAATTAAATTTGTTCCTAATTATTAATCAAGGATTTACATTTAAATGAGCATAGGTTTTTTAATGTAATCAATTAGAAAAAAATGAAAAATTTTAGGCTCAACACTTTTAAACCAAATAATCTAAGACATGAATGATTGTTTATCTCTTATGACTTTACTTGAAAATACTAATATTGGTGTAAATATTTAGCATGCCCAAATAAATCAATTTCTACATTTGAAATTTTATCTAGTTGCTAAATTAATGAGAAAAAATAATAAATATTTTTTTAATTGTCAAAATAAGTACCCTAAAAAAAGTATTCCAAAAATAAGTTTTGAAGTCATGACCTATAATATGCCTTTAGTTTTACCATTTTTAGCAAAAATTGAAAGTGCAGACTGGGTAACGCTCCCTTTAGTAAAAATATAATAAAAGGAATCTACCTTTTTAGCACAATTGATTTTTTTTTATTTAAATATGAAAAAAACTATTTATAATTTTTAAATTTATGGAAATTATTTTAATTTTTTTTATTTGTTATGTAAAATTTCAATTTAAAAAAAAAGCATTCTGGAGAAATTTATCAAATGAAGAAATTTTTGATGATTAATAAAAAAGTTTAGAAACAATTGTTTTAAAGAAAATGGTAAAAGCATAGATAGAACAAATAGAAAATACATAATTTTTTATTAGAAAAGTGGTTAAATAAAATTACAAAATTAGAAATATTAAAGTATAAGAAATTTGCTAACATCCCATGAAATGATCTCCCTCTAACTGATGATAAAACAAAAGGTGAATGGGACGCGAGGATCCATCAAATCTACACAATGAAAATAAAAAATGTTTTAAGCATTTATAGGCAATGCTTCGATATAAAAAATGTACATAAGGTGAGGCTAAGATTTAATTAATCCCCGTGCATCTAATTTATCCAATGGCATACCATTATCCATTTCGATTGTGGCACATTCTTCTATTAAGGCCTTCCCCTTGGCAAAGTTCTACATGTGATCTTTATTTGGATGCTCCAAAATATCATCCCTCCCATGTGGTTATCTTTTTTGCTTAAAGATTCCCCTTTTTTTTTTCCATGCAAGCATTCCTTTCTTAACAAAGTAACTGGAACTGTTTCCAGGCACCCAATTGACTTGTTTGCTTGTAGGCTGGAAGTGTGTCCTATATACAAGCTGTTGGTTGCATCATACTAGTACCATTCAGGTTATAATGTTAAAATAACGAGCACAAATTGAAGCAGTTATGCATAGGCAATGGAAAGCATGGATTCGAGTAAATTTGCCACTTTTTAGCAAGTGTATAAGGCTTTAGGCCAAAGTCAACAATTGCATCCGATCCCCCTTCCCTCAAACCCGCTCGCTATAGTGATAAGTTACCAAGAGCACTTGTCAAAATTCTCTCCCTGCCTGTAGTAGTAGAAAGACCCCTATGGTTTTGCTTAGCTTCATAAAACTCCATCCTATCTATTTTTTTTCGTGGCATATTTTTGTGAAAGGATTCTATCAATTTTGCCATATTCTAAGTGCATTTGAATGCTTGTTAATGAAGCTACACAATAAATAAATTAGTCCTTTCTTTCAATCCGAAGGCAATCCACAGGTAAACCCTCGAGCTCCTTCAAGACGAAATTATAGCTTTCAACAATGTTAGTAGGGTCCCCCAAAATACCCAAACCAATTAGTAACCGTCCAGATCCAACATCCCCATCTCCATCCTTAACGTCGTTCCAAATCATGTTGAGGCATCGGGATAATACTTTTCACCTAGTCCATCAAAATGGTTTAGTTATTCCAAGACTTGTGTCTACAGCTTATATAGATACCAACTTTCTTGCATTGCATATATTTGTTTGCCTTGTTGAAGTTTGCTGCAATATATCATATACAAAATCACTACCACTACAAATAGAGAGCGATATCCATTGGCTTTTAAGCTTCAATCACCAACTTGATGCTAAGGTATCTTTTCCAATATAAGGCAAATGGTTTCATGACCTGAAAGTCACTAACATACGTTCCTTTAATTTCCTTACAATCCTAGCCCTTTTTCAGCAACTCGTCATCAAACAAAAGCGAATGCCAATGTTAGTTATATGGGGTTGTTGCCATTCCAAATGCTATAAGCAATCATCAACTAGTTGGAGTATACTTCTCATTAAGGAAAAGTTCCATCAAATGGTAATTGACTAATCTAAGCAATCTCTAATTGGCCTTGCAATGCCACTGCCGAATGCGCAGAAAACCCATTTTAAGAGTGAACACTCTATGGGTAATGTTTGTTGATCTTCTCCACCCCTAATCAAGTCATGTTACCCGAGATAGTAATTTTTTATTGCATTTAAGAAGCTTAAGGAATTCATTGTAAAAAACCAACTTCTAAATATTACACACAACCTTAATAGCCCATTTTCATACCACACAACCTTGTCTTCTACCTATCTTTGAAACCACATTTCCATTCCACCAATAGAAGTGAGCTCCCTAACTTCACATCAAGATTGGTCTATCACAAATTACAAACAAAGCTTGCAAAGAAGATTTGTAATCCAACTATAGCATCATAACTTATCTTAAGGTTTGATATTGTAGTGTGGACCCTCAAATCTAATAACTATAAAACAACTCCTCCTAGCTTTCTTCTTTAGGCCATAAGCCTCTACTACAACTACTTCTCTTTTGAACAATAAACCAAGATTCTAACAATAGTGAAGTTACAACGGTTTTCAACAAGATACGACTTAACTGCTTTAAACCACTTTCCTTTGTCCCAAAATCTCATGCCTTATAGAACTTGCCACTACTACTCAACCACTCCCACCATTTACATTTTGCATCCTCTCGAAATAGAATTAATTTGTCATCAACATCAACATTGTAAATAAGGGAACAGGATCAACTAACTACCATACTGAGTGGGTTTTAGCCAAACTTTGGCCTTGATACATTGCTTGTCCCCTGGAGAACTCAAGTGCGATTAGGAGGAATCCTCCTAAACTATATCATCTCCTTCAATTTTCACTTTCCCTCTCTTCCTCCTTAAGTTTTTCCTTATAGTCCCCAAAACTTCCTCCTCAAGACCTTTACTAACATCATGTCCCTAAATGGGTAGTTTCCGCTCCCAACACACCCATGTGGGATCATGTTGTGCCTGGCCAATGAATATTAGGAGTAACTACTTTATTTAATTTCATCTCATCATTCAATGGGGCCTCTTTTATGGTGGTTTGATAAAATGCTTCAAATGTCCAATGGGCTTTAGATGGATTTCTTCCATGTGGATTTTAGGAATTTCAGGTAATCTACTTCTTGAATGTCTAACCATTTGGAGGGACCCCCCTAAATCTAAGAAATTCTAACATACAACTGTTTGTAGCCATGATCTCCAAGAAATTTCAACTATTTCAATCAAATTTTTCAACATATCATCATCTCTAATTGCTATCAAGGTAATAAGGTATGTATATCCCCATGGAACAATAGGATGCTTGTGAATACTTAACCCTCCCACCTTCAATTGGAATTGATTCCAATATTCTAGCATATTCCTATTAATAAGAATGCGTGTAATTTTACATTCTTCTTCATTTACAACTATCTTAATCAAATCCCTATCATATTTTGGCCCCCTTAGTTACCACCCATAAATATTTGCAAATGCATAGATCATCAATTTTTGATGTAGTCCATCCATGTTAATCCTTATTCACAATATAAAATAAATTATCACTATCGACAAAAAAACAGATAAAATATCACTTTTTTAAAAAATTTTGACAAACAAAAACATTGATTCCTTTTTTTCTTGCCATGTAAAAAAAAAAAAATATTACGTTTTCAATTTTTAATTTTTTACTTAACAATTTTTTTAGAAAAATTGGCAAATTTTAAATAAGACCAACAATAAAGATTAATTTTTATAAAAAAAAACTTTTAAAAGTTTATTTTTTTAAAGGATATTCCAATTACGAATTTTTTTTAACAATACAGATATAAACCATAAATTTGACATTTAAATTTAATATGAAAATTTTATCACATAATGTTGATTCCTTGTTCCCATGATTAAACAGAAAAATAACTACTCATATTTACAATATTGCAAAATCTATATAACATCTTGTTCCCCCTAACACACTAAACAAACTAACAACAGTACTAATTATTTTCTTAAAAAACATAATCATAACAAAGAACATGGTAAAAGTTTGTTCAAATAATGAAAACTAACACAGTAATAAAAAAACCCTCAAAATTTTTATCAAAAAATACATACTTGATGTGCTCCAATCCAAGATTAAGCACATATTAAAAACAATTTTGAAAGACAATTTTCAACAATGTCAACCAAACTATCCTCATCACATAACAATGCCGTCATTTCCAATGAAATTTTAACAAATCCTCTTCAATAATGAGTTGTTCAATCCTTAAAATCCCAATATGAATTATAGCTTCCTAATAACCAATAATAAGATGTGCCTAATTACCACTTGGAAGCCACAATCAAAAGATTCAAGAAAAACCAATCTCCAATCAATCACAAAACCGGGTCACCTATAATCAATTTCTCGTGGAACACTTTGAAGATTTTAATGGAAATTATTGTTCAAATGATTTCATTTTAGAATTCGCTTATTGATAAAATTAACCAAATAACCACAATAAGGTTAAAAATACCCATGGGGAAATCAGATCAAAGAAAGCAAAAAACCCAAATGAAATCCACTTTTTTAACCCTAGTTTACGCCAACAATAACAAAAAAAGTATGTAATCTAAGTGTTCAATGAAACAAAAATTTCTTACAAGTTTTTGTTGTTCACAAAAAATAGAACCACAAATAGTTTCCAAGAAAGATCCAAACCCAACCCTAGATATGACCCCACTAGAGAAGAAAAAAATCATAAAAAAAAAATGAAATTGATACAAAAATTTTTTCAAAGTTTTTTGTACTCCCCAAAAAATTCAACTTTTGGGGAAATTGAAATTAAATTAAGATTTTAAGATGACAATTAGGAACCCAAAAATTCCCCACATGAAAAGAAGTGTTTTTTTATGCAAAAATAAGTTTCCCCTCCTTAAAACCCTTTTAAAGAAAGTTTTTTATACTTACTACTCCGGGGGTTTAAAAAAGGGTCCCTCAAAATTACAAGTTTGTCCCCTTTTTAAGGTGGCTAGCCCAAAAAATAAAAATTTACAAGGAAAAAAAAAGGGGTCCCAAAACCAAAATAAAACCCAAAATATTTTTCATAAAAGAAGAAATAAAAAAAAAGAAATGGCCCTTAAAGATGCCGGTTTTTTCAAAAGGGTTTTCCATGGGCCCCAACTCACCCGCCGGTTAAAGTCGGCCCCCATGGATAACCCAAAAAGCTGAGTCTGAAAAGATTTTTGCCCCATTCCCCCTTTTTAAGAATATGAAAAAGTGTGTCTTTTGGGAAAAAACACAATACAAAATAATAGAAAAGAGGTTAAAAATAAATAATTCCGGGGTCGATCTGCTCAAAAGGGGCCCCTTATTCCCAAAAATTTGAATTCCTTTTATTTTTTGGGCCCCTAAAAATAGGTCTTGTCGGTTTTTAAATTCCTTTTCAATACCAAAATAAAGATTAATTGGGTTTTTTCATTGGGGAAAAATGGAAAGATCTCCAGGGACATTTTTTAAATCCCTTTTTTTTTGGGTAGCTATAAAAAGCCCTTTTTCCCCCCCTGAAAAGAAAAAAAATAAACGAAAAAATGGATTTTGGGTAAAAAGGAAAAAAATAAAAAATAAACGTGTTCTTTTTTTTTTACTTTTGTATTATTAATTTGAAATACATAACATAAAATGACCCCCTTTTAAATTTAAGTTTTAAAAGAAATTTTTTTTTTGGGTTTTGAAAAGGTTGTAAGTTTTATAGTGGACAGGTGAACAATATATATTTAACAAACTTTTTTTTTGATGGGGGGACAAAATTGTTTTTGGGAAAGGTGTGCCCCGTGTATTAAAGGCGTTTTTTTGGATTTGAAATTTTTCAAGACCCTTTTTTGGGAAAATTTTTTTTGGTACCCAATTTTTATAAATTTAAAAAAAAAAAACAATTTTAATTTTAGTGGATTCCCCCCCTGCATTATGTTTTATACATGAAAAATAAAAAATGCGTTTTTGAGTAAAAAAGGTATTCTTTGTGTTTCTTATAAAGGGTGGGGAAATTTTTTATCTTTTTTTTTGTTTTTTTTTCTTTTTTTCTCTTAAAAATTAGGGGTCATTCCAATTTCCCGTGTGCTAGATTTTGAACTCCAAAAATTTCCATTATTAAGGGGAAAGAAAGGAGCAATCTTTTATTTTTTCCTAACTAAAGACTCTTTCACATAACTTATCTAAAGATAGTTATAAACACCCAAAAGGGAGAGAAAGAAATTTTTTATTTATCTATTTTTCTAATACTAAAACTATTTTTGGGAAACTAAATTTTAAAAATAATTGGTTTTTTTTTTTATGTGGAGTAAACCCTTTAAAAAATTGTCAAAAACTAAATTTTTCAATTTGTAGTTTTTTAAAATTTTTTTTGTAATATCCCCTTTTTTTTTTAAAATATTTTTTTCCATTCAAAGATTGAGTCAAAACAGAAGTCGGAAACTTAAAAAACTTTTTTAATAATGCCAAAATAATGAGCCAAAAATTTTTATTTTTAAATACAAAATAAAAATTTTTGCTAACAATTCTTCATATTTTTTAAAAAAAACTCTTTTTTAAATATTAAAAAAAATTTTACCTTGGCAAATTCCATAATTTTATTTTTTTATTTTTTTGGGCCAGTATAATCAAAATTTTTTTATTTTTTCCCTACCGCATAATACAAATAGGATTTGGGAAAAATGGATGAAAAAGATCCAACCCCCCCATTTAAAAGGAGAAAAAAAGAAAAACACAATTTTTTATCCCACTGAACAACCTCCCCCCAAATTTCTAAAACTAAATAAAACACCCTAAAAATCTTGCTATAATTCTTGTGGGCAAAAGGTCATCAAATAATCCGACCCGGAACATTTTGGCCCAAATACTTGAAGGATCATCCCTAGGCAAAAACTATAAGCAGTTTTTGGGGAGGCAAATCCCCCTTTAAACCCGCTTAGAGGAAATGTGGTTTTTGGGTTGCATGTTCCCGGGGGTCCCCAATAGGCCCCCGGGGCAACAGTACTCGGAAACATTTCTTCTTTAAAGGGTGAAAAGTTTTTTAAATTTTAAAAAAAAAAAGACTTTTTTTTAAAGGAAAAAGTTAGACTAATCCCATAAAAATGAGTAGGCAAGACCACCGATTTCCCTAAAAAATGCATACATGCATTTTGAATAAAACCCTTTTAATCATGCCCTTTAAAGGATATTTATTTTGAAAAAAGAACCCCATAAATTTTATTTTAGGAAAAAAAGGACAAAACACTGATTTCCCTTGCCGGCTAAAGAGTTTTGAGCTAGACCCCAAAACCTACTCGCATCAAATTTTATCCGAGGCCATTTTAATTATAAATTTTTCATGGGGTATAGAACTAAATTTCCCCGTTCTGGGATTTCAAAAGTTGCATTTTAATTTCCATAGTTTTTTAAAGGGGAAAATTTTTTCTTTTTTTTTATTTTATGATAAAAAACATGTTCACCCCGTTAATATCAACAACTATTGACTTTTATGCCCCAAATTGACCAAGTCCGAAATTTTAAAACCCTTTTCTCGATTTTTAATTAAACCCCGCAATCCCATTTTAAAAAAACATAACTTGTTTTTTTTGAATTTCCCTGAATTGCAACGCTTCAAGGCAAATCTTGATTTTTTTAAATTTATATTTCTAGTTTTTAGTTTTAAAATTATGTTTTAAGGGTTTTTAAAATTTTTTTTTCTTTAAAAAAAGGTAAATGCCGACGAGGATTTGCACAAAAGATCTATTCCCAAAAATTTTTTTACATTAAACCCTTATGTGCGCAAGCTTCTCTTAAGATTTTTAAACAAGGACATGATTAATAAAAAAAAAGACAAGACGAAGACGACAACGACAACGAAAAATTATTTTTTCAATAACTGGAGGGAAATTTGGGAGGGTGACATTTGATACATTATGAAATTTTGGGAAGGGTTTTTGGCATTTGGATCTATTAGCCCTTTTAAAATTGTACATTTTTTTCCCACTTGCACATAAAAGGGGGTGCTTTCATAATTAGGGCTATGCATCCGCAAATACTAAAGATTCAACTAGGGCAAATAGTGTAATTTTTTTTTAAAAATTATTAAATAGTTTTTTTTTAAGATTTTTTTAATGGGGACATAAATTTAAAAAATTTAAGAAGAAGAAGACAAAAAGACAACCCCGACAATTATTTTTTCAATAATTGGACGGTTTTTGGATGGTGAAATTTGATACTTTATAAATATTAAATTTGGTTGGCTTTTGGATCTTTTAAAGCCCTATTAAATCATACTTTGTTTTCCACTTGCACATTGATGGGTGCTTTCAAAATTTAAAGCTACCACCGCTATACTAAAAATTTCAACTATGGCACAATGTAATTCTTTTTCAATTATTAAATAGTTTTTTTTTTTTTTTTATAAAATGCTTTGGGCTCAAATTATGATTTTTGGTTTTATCTAAAACAAATTTTGGTTTTATTTAGTTACCGATTTAATTTTTGTATCCAAAATTTAAATAGGTTTATATTCATAAAACCCTTAAAACCATTGATATAACCTATTTTTTTAAATCATGTATAAAAACCAAAAATCTTTTATCTAACTCGTGGGGCCCCTCATATCTAGATTGAACTTGTTTATCGTTTAAAAAGTTATAAAAAAATCTATAAAATACTTACATTTCAATACAAAAAATATAACATCAAAATTAACTTTTAAAAACCCCAAAATTAAATGAGATCTTAAAGATTAATTTTCCCCAAATATTTTCCCCAGCCCCTTTTGAAACTTTTGTTTTTTTTTTTAAACCCCAAGTTTTTTTCGCTTCTCATAAAATAATCCCTTAAAAACACCACTTTTTACTAAAAAGAGAAACTTGCTTTAAAAGTACTTTATCACATATATAAAACCCAAAAAAAAAATCTAAAGAATATATATAAAGCTAGAACCTTTAAAAATATAGCAATTGAATGTTTTTTCCAAAGAAAACAAAAAAAAATGTTTACAAGGTAAAATAGTGTTTCTACCATTTACAAGGTGCACTTATTTAAAAATTAAAAAAGGAAAAAGATAATAATTTTAAAAAGAAAAAAATTGACAGTGTACTTTACAAGGAAATTTCCCCCTTCCAAAGTCATTTTACATGTGCTTTTTTTACCAAAGTAAACACCCTTTTTGAAGTTTTTTAACCCAAAAAAAATTACCAATAGTTGCTCTCTTTTTTGGGAATCAACCCAATATCTTCTATCAAATTTGGGTTTGGGTTGAATTAAGGGCGGTGTGAAAACCAAGGATTTTTGGGTTTTACTTTTTTTCCCTTTTTATCAAGAAAAGAAAAACTACGAGAGTTTTGCACATTTGAAGCTTTTTTTGTTAAGTTCTACACCAACCCAACAAGTAAAAAAAAATTTGAAATAAAGCAATCTGCTTCCTTCAAATTTTAAGACCTAAACTTTAAAAAAACATGGGGGCTACTCTGCATCTTTTTCACATTTATCCCATATGTTCTCATTACTTTCCCTCATAAAAGAAATTTAAAATTTGTCATTAATTTTTCTCACGATGATGCACATTTACAAAAACTTCTGGCACTTTAGGGCCCCAAAAGATTAAAATACCCTTTACCATAGTGAAAACAATCTCCTACCAAAAATATATATCACTATAGTTTTAAATTTCCCTTTTTTCCCAATAAAAAAAAACCCCCCCCCCCCCCAAATTTAAATGTTTGGGTTTTGAAAAACAACAAAGGGAAAAACCCAAAACATAATCAATAACTCCAAGGTTTTTTGGCTTTTTGAACTGAAAGAGAAAAAACAGTAATTTTAGGGGTGAATGCTAAGTGAAATAAGAAAATTTTTTCCTAAGAATTTAAATGATCTGAAAAAGAATAAATGATACCCGGGTTAAAGTGAAGATTAGTCCCAAAAAGAGAATAAAAAGAAATTAAGAAAGAATTTTTTCCTCAAAAGTGAAAAAGTCTGATTGGGTTTTACTTTTATTGTGTTTTTTTCCGAGAGGAAAAAAAGAAAGAAAAGATTTAAAGAAGGGGAAAAAAATGAAAAAAAATTTTTTATTACTTTTACTTTTCTTTAAAAAAATTGCTCCAAAAAATAGATCCACATGTTGGACCCGAACCCGAATACAAATTTTTCCCAAATTATTGTTTTCAAGTCCCAATCCATTCATTTTTAGAGTTAATTTTGGTCAAATCGACCCCAATTATAATCATGCTTTTTTCCCTGTTTTAGGTTTCATGGGTTGGATCCAAAATTTCTAAATTAGGGGAAAAAAATTTTTAATGTGTTTTACATATTAATTTAAATATGTCACTAGCATGAAAAAGTTTTGAGTCGAAAGATAAAAAGCTAACAGAATTTTTTTTAAGAAAATTTTTATTTTTTTCCTTTAAATTTTTTTTTATGAGTATGTTGTTAGTATGGTTTTTACTCATAACCATTTGCATAAGTGGGGGGGTTTGGATTAATTTAAAATTTCCCAAGAAAAGTTTACGTATACTCGCACCAAAATTTTGTTACATATGATGAAATATTTTAAAAGTCTTAATATGGTTAAAAAAATTAAAAGTCTAACGAATTTTCAATTGTTATTTTTTTTTATGAAATTGTCATTTAATTTTAATAAAATTTTTTTTTGCCCTGTTTAAATTTTAAAAGTGTTGCACAATTTTATTTTATTTATCTATTAAATTATAGAGTTACTTTAAACTGGTGTCCCCTTCTATAAATATCACTGCTAAGTTGAATGAGGAAAAATTCAATGGTAAAAAATTTCAAACATAAAGTTCATTTTTTTCATTAGGTAGTTGAAGGTACAAAAAAACCTGTACCATATCGCTTAACAAAAAGGGGGGTATATCAAAAGTTTACAATGCTTGGAAAAAAACAACCGCAATAAAGCAGATCATCGAGCTGAGTAGCATGCAAAGGGTGAAAATGTGTCAAATTGAGAAAAATCCATGATTTAAAAAATAGAGATATTCTCAAGGAAAATTTAGGGGTACTTTTTTAAAACAAACTAAGAAGACTTTTCCTTCAAATTTGACACTTATAATAACGCCAAATCATACAAAAAGAAAAAAAAAGAAGAAGACAACGACGACGAACCCAAATTTTTTTAACAATGCTAGGGTTCCGCTTTTCTGAAGATTCAACTACGGCTACATTTGAAATTTCTTTTTAAATTTTTTTAAGTAGTGTTTTTTTTTCTTTATAAAACGCATTGTAAATTATGATTTTTGGTATTATCTAAAAGTAGGGGTTGCTTATGCCTTATTTATTTATTTATTTGAATCGATCCATATAGATTTAGTTGTTTTTCATGATTTATCTTACTTCTTTCTATTATAAATGGATGATGATAAAAAAAAAACTTGGTTTGATTAGGTTTGATTCATGTTTATCAGTGAGCTTTTCTTCCTCTTTTTTTTTTTCGTTTCTAACGTTGCTGTTGCTATCTAGAGGAAGGAGAAGATCACGCAACTTGCACGAGCACGTTTGGCCAATCGCGTGCTGCCATGTGGCAACTAGAAGGGAAAAAAAAATAAAACGGCACAAAGTGCCTCATAGTGGGACTCGAACCCATGACCGCACCCCTTCACCGCATGTTCTAGGCCAATACACGAGCCAGTTGAGCTAGCCCAAATCTCAATTTTATTTAACATGCAAATTGTATATACGTGTGGCATTTTTATTAATTTTATATTATTTTAAAATTCTAAAATTTATATAAAATTTCCTTGACATCTTTTATTATTATTTCTACCTTCATTTTCCAAAATTGGTGTATTATTCCCATTTATTTTGTTTTTTTTAATTATTTTTCCTTCATTTATGAAAATAGAAGAAAAATCGAAAAAAATGAAAAATGAAAAATGAAACATTATTGTGATTAAAGGGCAAAAATGAGATGTTTACAGCTATCCCTTTTTGTAGTAAAGTTTGAAAACTTAACTACAAAGACACCATTTTTGGCTGATAGACCGAATGGATAACACCATAGTTAGCTGGATATCTGAACCTAGTTCTAGTAGGGAGTTATTTAATTATCTGTTTTGAGTAGGGAAAATGCTCCATGAGCTAACGATCCTGTGTTGTAAAAAGATGATCACTTTATGATGATTAATACTACTTGGGCAGTGGTCTTAAACTAGAAGCATCTCAACGAACTAGCAACCTAGAGTAAAATATCATCTAGAAAAGTGCTCTATGGGCTAATTAGTCGATGATAGGAAGCATATCAACCTTAAACAGAGATTGTTTAGGAATGTGTTATTGTGAGTGAACTAACTGATAATAGGAAGGGTCTTACAAGATTAGCAACCGTAAAGAAGATATTGCTTAGGAAAGTGCTCTTATGAGCTAGTCAACTGATAATAGAAGCGTCTTATAGGATTAGCGACCTTAAAAAAAATGATTATTTAGAAAAGTGCACTTATGAGTTGACTAATCAATGATAGGAAGCTTCTTACTAGAATAGCAATTGTAATAGGGATATTTAGGAAAGTACCCCATTGTAGGCTAACTAATTGATAATAGGAAGCCTCTTCCTTAGACTTGCCACCCTATGAGAGGACATTTAGGAAAGTGCCCCATTGTAGGCTAACTAACCAGTAGTGGAAAGTGTATTTTTTTTTTTACTTATAACCCTAAGGAAGAAATTTTAGGATAGTGCCCCATTATGGCTAACTCTAAGAGAGTATATCTAGGAAAGTGTTCCATTGTAGGTTGACTAACTGACAATGATGTTTGGGTATATCTTATTAACTTAGCATTTCTAAAAACGTTTCTAGTAAATTGGTCAAATGATAATGAAAAGTACCTTTTAGACTACCTAACTTATAGAATATGTGATTCTTGATGAGTGATGATTATTTACTCTAAATGTTTACCGATTTATCACAGATAACAACCGAACCTTCGTGATGTTTTGCTCCTTCTCTACTTACTCTGCTTCAAATAGGGCTGAGAGCCTTGATGTATTTTCTTTCTTGTGAGTGTGGCTCTTATGATTGTAGTATTATCCTATTAACACACCAGGTCTAATGCTCAGAATAGGTGGAAAAAAAAATCCCATTAAGCTTTGTCATCATTTCATTATTCATTATTCATTATGAGGCAATGGGTAGTACGTGTATAAAAATGATATGAGAGTTTGTTTAATGACAATTGATCAGGATAATCGATCGTTTGGAGACATTAACTTTACTTGTAGAAGGAATAAAAAACTAAACTAACGAAATTTGTACTAATTGTTGACATTCATAAACCTTAGCAAATTTTCAATTTTCTTGCCTAAAATAATACATCTTAACAGCATCCATTTTAATGGGGTCTCTCAATTCTACACCATCTATTTGGCTAATATTAAGGCCCCTCCTGATAACACCATTTTTACAACATATGGGCCCTCATAATTTAGGGTAAACTTGCCCTTTGAATCCTATGCATTCGGGAGAACTTTCCTTAGTACCAGATCTCCTTCTTTAAAACATTGTGGTCTCATTTTCTTGTTGAATGCTCAGGTCATTCTTTGTTAGTAGCATTGGCTGTGACATAATGCAGCAAGTCTCTTTTCGTCGATCAGTTCAACTGATCAAGCCTCTTCTTTACCCACTTGGATTCATCAAATTACGCTTCTGATAGGATCCTGAAAGATGGTATTTTAACTTCAATTGGCAAAATTGCCTTAGTACCATATACCAAATAATATGGGATAACTCTGGTAGATGTTCGAATTGAGGTTCTGTAAGCCATGAGGGCGAATAGTAGCATCTCGTACCAATCTTTGTAAGTGATGGTCATCTTCTCAATAATTCTTTTAATGTTCTTGTTGGCCGCTTCCACTACCCCATTCATCTGAGGTCGGGAAGGAGTTGAATTTCTGTGGTTTATATGGAACTACTGACATAAATTTGTCATCAATTTATTGTTGAGGTTTGTGCCATTATTTGTGATAATTGATTCAAGAACTCCATATCGGGCTAATATGTCTCTCCTCATGAATCGGACTATTATCCCTTTAGTGACATTGGCATACGATGAAGCTTCTACCTACTTAGTGAAATAATCAATGGCTACTAGTATGAATCTGTGACCATTGATGCTTTTGGAGTAATTGGCCCCGATAATGTCAATTCCCCACATGGAGAATGGCCATGGTGAGGATAATGAATGAAGTTCTTTAGGTAGGGCATTTATTCGGTTTGCATAGACTTGACACTAGTGATAGTGCATGACATATTTGATGCAATTTGATTCCATTGTTAACCAATAGTAGCCCATCCTCATGATTTTTCAAGCAAGCATGTATCCATTCATGTGAGGTCTACATACTCCTTCATGCACTTCTTTCATTAGTTTGCATGCCTCTCTTTTATCCACACATCTTAGTAATGTGGTGTTAGGTGATCTTCTATAGAGCACAAGCCTATTTAAATGGTTGGACTTTGCCCCTCTTCCCCCCCTCCCCTGTTAATTGAAATATAGATGCTAGTGCGGTGAAGGCATCTACAAACTGATTTTGAGTGCTTGGGATGTATGTGAAGGTGACTGCCTCGAATTCGTCGATCAACTCTGTCAAATGTTGATGGTATGGCACCAATTTGGGGTCCTTAGTTTTGTATTCCCCTTGTGTTTGTAGTATGATGAGTGAAGAATCTCTATATACATCTATTTCATGAATTTCCATATGGTAAGCCATTTTGAGGCTAAGGATGCATGCCTCATATTCTACAATGTTATTAGTATACGAAAAATGCGAGTCTCATTTCTTAAGGGAATTGTGTTCCTTTTGGTGATATCAACATTGCCCCAATCCCACAACTAAATACGTTGGCAGCTCCATCAAAGAACATCTTCCATCTAGTTTTTGCTCTATCTTGTATTCTTCTACTGATTTGCCCTCCGCTGTTAATATGTTTTCATTAGCAAATTGGGCCTATGATTCTTGAAGATCTCCCTCAATAGGTGTTCTACCCAAATGATCGCTACAATTGCCCTTTCATCG
>JBBMOL010000487.1:190298-235709 GCA_037954665.1 Laguncularia racemosa | reverse complement strand
AAACATCTTTCTATTTAACAAGAATTGGGTAATGCAATTAATTTGTGTGCATAAATTAATCACAAAGTGATGCGAACCCCCGCTAACCCATGACAAAACCCAACAACCAGATTTGTTTAATCCCCCACAACCTATGGATCATCAAGAACGATGGAAACCATGACCTATTGTCTATAGATGAGACAAAAACCTTGGTATAAGTGTTAACACCACAATCGATTAGGAACTATCAATGATAAGTTTGAGTGAACACTAGGGATTCAAAATCCGATAAGTTTGATTAGTTCTTTCAAAACCAAAGAAAAAATTCTCTCTCAGAAGGTGAATAAACTTTTTTATTCTTAATTGTGTTACAATAGACAACGGCTTACACCGCCAAGTTGGGCGACCTTCAAGGTTCTGAACTATCGGCCTTAAATCCTTCTTTGACTTCTGCGTTTGCACTCTACATTTCAAGTAGGTCCATGCTCCTTCGTTCAATCCCCTAACTTTAAATCACGATCATCGTTTAACCAACCCTTTTTAAAGCGTGATCTTCATCATAAAGTAATTAAAATGCATGAATAGATACATAGTCCTAAACTTTTCATTAATAAATAAAAAATTTAAATCACACTTTTTTAGAGTTAATAAGATGCAGGGTATATAAATCTACTCCATAAGATTACAATAATCACGAAAAATCTAGAGGAGTAATAAGAAATCATAACAAAAAGAAAACCCTTGTGATATTTTGTAATCTCTAATGATGCTCCAATGATTTTCCTCTTTAATTTTGTAACTTTGCTCTCCTGGGGTTTTTAGAGTGACTGGGGGTAATAAAAGATCCAAATCCCTAATTTTTAATTAAAGCAAGTATTTATAATATGAGAAACAGAATAGCATGCACAATCTAGCGCATGCTTGGTTTGGGGGTTGTGTACTCTAAAATAACATGAAATTCTAGCATTCAAGGTTTTGCATAGCCTTCTATACAACCTTGCTCGACGTTGTGCACCTCTGGAATTTTTTCATTTTCTTCTCTAGTCAAATTTCTTCCTTTAGCACTACTCTCTACATAGCTTGTGTAGTAGCTAGGCACAATTTCATAATACTTTTTGATTACTTTTTGCAATTCAGCACTAGTGTCAATATGGCCATTGTTAAAAGAACCTTATTTATAGTATTTATTAAAATGATTTTTACAAATTTTTATGTGAATTTTATAAAAAAAGATCTTTAAGTGTTTACTATTTGTTTTCAGGTTTAAAGAGTGCAAATTAAAGATTTAAAGAAGATTTGAGAAAAAATGAGGCAAAATTAGCAAAATATGAAAAATGTGATTTTTATGTGTGCGCAACAGGGGCCATGCTGATGCTAGTATTGGAGAGCAAAATAATAATCAAAAGCATAGTGAAATTACGCCCGGGTCACTGCATAAGTGGAGAAAAAGTCATACTGAAGGTAAGAAATCTTCCTAAATAAAAATGTAGAATTTCGAAGTGTACAACCCCAGCATGGCCATGTAAGGGGCCCCATGCAGAGCCTAGAATGTCAAAATTTTATTTTTTCTAAAGTACCCCGGCCTCGAGCAATGAGCATGCACCAGTCGTATATGCTACAATATTCCTAAACTATAAATACTCACTTTATCATGAAAATTAGGGTTTTGGATTTTTTTTCTTTTCATAACTACTCTAAGAACCCTATGAATAAAATCACACATTTGGAAAAAAAAAAAAAAATCGTTGGAGCATCAATAGAAATCACACAATGATTAGGGGAGTTTTATTCTTTTCATCATGAATCATTATTACTTCTTTATATTTCTTGTTATTACTGTAGATTTTATGGAGGAGTAGATTTATATGCCTTGCATCTTGTGAAACTCAAAACCCATGTGATTGAATTTACTTATTGATAAATTAAAAGTTTATTCTTTGTATCTATTCATGTGCTTACTACTTTTGCAATTAATTTATGTGGACAGAATTGATTACATTTTATGATTCTTGTTAATAGAGAGATGTCTCATCAATGGGATAGATTTTTTGTGAATAAAAAGATTAATGTTTTATCTATGGGTAGGAAAACTTCAATTTGTTGCATAAAGATTTAATCTTTATTTGAGAATTTGGCTTAATGAAATCTTATAAGGTGATAGTGAGGGAGAGGTCCTTAACTTATTTTCGTATAAGATTATTAATTAATTAACTTGAGGGAGTAATTATTTTAAATTGAGAATTTCTGCAATGCAAAGCATAAACAATTAATTAATCAAAATCTTATTATAAGAAAGTTAGAGTTTATAGTGGATCAAGATGAATGATATGTCTTTTGATTGAATTCATTTATTACAATGATTATAATTAGCTTTAGGATTATTACATTAGTTAATTATAATTTAATTTATTAATCTCATATTAAAATTTAAATTAGATAGTAAAAAAACGATAATACTAATACTTGTTTCTATGACTTTGAAGACGACACCCTTTTTAAAATCTATACTATATTGATAGGCGTACTTCCCCAAATTGGTCTTTAGATTTTTTGGGGGTTTAAATAAATTTATAATTTGATACGATTAGATAAATGACCCATTAGCCATATTGAAGGTTGTGTACACATGTAAATCATCATTTATTATATTTTCCCAAAATTTTGCCTCATTTTTGCATGAACCTTCTTTAAATCTATAAATTACACTTTTTAAAACCCAAAATTAAATATTCAGCACTTAAGTGTCTTTTCTTGATAAATTCACATAAATCATACAAATTCATATTCAATAAAATACTAGAAATAAGTTTCTTTCAACACTTATCAAACTTTTCCACATTTAACCATTTGCTTGTCCTCAAGTAAACAAAATAAGGACAAGAGAAGACCCTATCATCATTATACTCATTATGAACTTCAAATCATAAGTAAGCATTTTTTAAATTCAATTAATTTCTTAGTGACCAATAGTGCTTATTACTCAAATCTATCATAACTGTATATATACCTTGCATATAGTAATTAGATTTTTCATATTAATTAAAGTAAGCTAAACTAATATTCTCACTGTTTATCAGCCATTTTCAAAGTTACGAAAGAAATAACAATCAAATAAAGCCCAAGTTGCTTGGTTGCATTTTATCATTTAAACCAAAAGCATATAAACATTCAATTATTTTCAAAGCACAAAAATTTAAGAATTTATAGTATATGGTATCTATTTTTCCCCTTAGATCATTTCCTTTTTCTTTCAAGTTTCTTCAAAAGTCGTTTTTTTCTTAGTTAGTTCAATTGTATAGAGCTAAGTAACCTACGTACAAGCTTTAGCCGAAAATTTTTCCGGCTCATCATTCAAATTACAAATGTTATTCTCTTAAAGGAGGGCGTCCAAATGAGTTTATTTACCCAAGTTACATGACTCACTTAACTTGCCTTTTTTATTCTCTTAAAGTTATGGTAATTTCATTGGTTGGTCGATCCTAAGACAAATGCCCATGGGTGAGCAAGTTTGAAGGATCTCGTCGAACCTCCTTTATCGTAAAGACATAGGGACCAATAGTGATATTCATTATTTTCAAACAGATTGTTTCAAAAAAAAAATTACAAAGTTAAAAATTTCACTACCTTTTCACAAATGGTTGAAAGAGCTCTCAAAATGATTGAATTTTAATATACTAATATGAGCTTAACAACACAACTAATTCCCCTTGAAACTAACGGTTCAATTTACTTCATAACTCTAAATTCAACTATTTAATAACAAAGAGATTTACTTCACTTGGATTTCAACCTAAAACTCTAGCTGAGTATACCAAGCCCAATAATAGGTGAGTAAGGCACATAAAACACTACTTTTATATATGTAATACAAAAAGTAACTATGCATTTTTACGATACAATTTCAAGGTTCTTACTTTTCAATAATTCAAAATCAAAACTGAAGTTCGATTGCAACTTGTAAATGGAGGAAATTTTGATCAATATGAACATAAGATTTCATAAACAATTTGAGCCTAATTTCTTCTATCTTCATATCCCTTCCCCCCTTGTTTTAAGAAATTTCTCCCTAGTGTCCTCCCAAAGCAAGCACACATAGGAAAAAGAAAAAGATAAAAAGAAAAAACAAAGATAAAAGAAAAAAGGACACTAAGGACTTCCCCCCTTTTTCCATTTGTGAGTTTTGAAATCCAACAA
Source organism: Laguncularia racemosa (assembly GCA_037954665.1). Lineage (NCBI taxonomy): Eukaryota > Viridiplantae > Streptophyta > Magnoliopsida > Myrtales > Combretaceae > Laguncularia > Laguncularia racemosa. Next base: position 231,533 of record JBBMOL010000487.1, on the reverse strand, counting down.
AGCAAAAGTTGTGCACCATCAACTCTAAAAAAAAAACGAAAACACCAAACTAAAAATATAAAAAAAAAAAATAAAAGTTAGTTTGTCCTAGTCTAAAGAAGGGACATTCATCAGATTCAGTAAGTCCTTTCCCCTAAGGGAGCCACAAATAGTTACAAATCATGTGTAAAAATACATCAATTAGTCTTATGAAAAAAAAAAAACTAAGTAGATATAGAGCTAGCAAATGATCTAGCTCCAATCAACTTCCTCGCTGCTATCATCAATCTCTATGGCTGCAACATCATCATCCTCATCCACCTCTTCTATATCATCTCCTTCATCTTCCTCTTCTTCAGAACTAGAGGACTAAGCAATAACAAGGCTTTTCCACTTTTCCTAGATGTTCCGGAGTAGTGTCATCAGGTGAATTAATTCGAGAGAATATTTTTAAAGTTGGTAATTGATTGATGGGAGGGAGAAACAACCAACAAGTTTTCCTAAAAATGCCTAGACTACACTTTTAAAATGCTTTTTTTTTCTTTTTTTTTTTCTTTCCTTTTTATTCACATTTCCCCTCTTTCCTCAAATTCTTATTTTAAACTTTGAAGTCCATTCTCAATAGGGCGAGCAAGGGAATAGATGCAACACCAAAAGTATAAACTCCTTTAAGTAGAGTAAAATACCTTGTGGAGTGGGAGGTCAATTAACTTAACCATCCCCCATAGATGAAATGGGGCCCTCAGAAATTTTTGTAGCAAGGATGCTTTGTTTCCCTTGAGTTAAGAGATTGAAAAATATGAAACCTTTAAGAAATTGTAATATAGCACCCATATAATTCCTTTGGCTCAAGGATTAGTTGCCTATTGATGTAGGAACTTTTCAACTTCTAACCATATTGATCTAAAATTTATTTTGTCATGTTGTAAAGATGAAAAATTTTAAAATTATTTACTACCCATGGTTGTTTTTTGTCCTCCAATAATATGTGCCAAAAGTTGATGAACAAAACCCTTTAGATCAATGCTTTTGATAGATATGCATTGGACTTAGTAGATTATAACGATTTCTCCTCACATAATTGTTCACAATTTTTAGTGACATGTCTCAGGCCTTTGTAGTTAGCAGTCATTAGAATTCCTCTATATTTGATTCTGATACAAAATATAAACGAAGTATCTCCCAAACCAATATGAGGGATAGAGTGTTTATGCCATAATACTTGAAAATGAAGACAATGATGGTCAAACGCAATGTGGAGAGAAACCCAAGAGTAACTTTCTACAGGTTAGCTCATTTATCTCAAAGAAAGTAACCAGGGCCCAACACTTATTATTTCATGGGTTTCTTTCATCAATTCCATATGCCTTAGTATTTCCAATCAAGGTATTCATTATTTCTAAAAGCCAAGGACTCTAATTTTTTTTTGTTATCTTTACTCCGCTCTTCATCTAATATTTGATAGGTGCTTTTTCCACTACTTCTTGTTGTGGAGGGGTTTTAGCCCCTTGTGAGAGCAATAGGCTATTTTCTTGCATTGTTGAGATGTGGAAGCTTACTGCTTTTGTCTCTTGTTACTGCCCTTTTTCCTCTCTGGGGTAAAGATGTACAAAGAGTTCATGATAATAAAAATCAAAGGCTAGCTTTCATAACTAATGCACATTTAGAACAACTTATAAGATGCTCAATATCTATAGAAGTGTGTATAATCAAAGTATAACGAAACAAGCATCAATTCTTGGGATAAAATCATAGGTAAAACATCAAAGTCAAAACAACCTTTTTCATGGTTGTACAGAAGGGGGGAAAAAACTAAAAATAGGTAAAATTCAAATCAATTTAAGTTTTTTCGAATTTAGTCATGCCAAGCTCGTGTATAAGTTAAGATAAATGGATAAACTAAAACCAACATTAAAGCTCCATAAATTCTACGTTAATACTTAAATTTGCAAAAAACCCCAATTTCACATACTGAAAAACCTTAGATTTTCAAAGTAAGCACTACAAGTCAAAAATATAAAAGCTACTTGTATCAAATGACTTCAAAAAAAAAAAAAAGTTTATTGCATAAAATTAGTAAAAAGGCCCAATAGTTATGAATTGTCACAAAATGTTTATGAGCCATAATTTTCAAATGAGATTTGATATGTATCAATAGAGCTTGTCTAAAAATCACAAATAGGCAAATGGAGAAAATGTTCATGACAACTAAAAACTCATCAAGCAGCAATCACTACTACATTCTTACCCATGCGCAAGGACCTCTTCACGTATGGTATGAACCTAACAATATAAAATGTAAAATCATGTATGCAAATCATATAGAAGAAAAGAAAAAAAATAAAAAAAATAAAAACTTACTTAGATTTGTAGTCTAGAGTCTAGGGATGAAGTAATAATGGAGAAAGTGTGTAGAGTGCAAAAATGTAATTATGTAGGAGGAGGAAGAGGAGAATTGTATTCAGTCGAAGTAAAATCAAAGAGCATGAGGGAGGAACTGAAAGCTAGAATATATATCTATGGAATCTTTGCACAAGCTTGTGCATAGGCGTGCTCAAGGCCATTGTGGGTTTCGAAAAGCTATCTGAAGATGTTCCTATGGATACCAAAGTGTCCTGTCATTTGTACATTCGTGCTCAAGGCCATGTAAGGTTCAAAAAAAAAAAAAACTATCTAAAGGCTTCTGCTATAGTGCATGAAGTGCTCTAGCTCTTGCCCGACCGTGCTTAGAGCCATGCATGTAATATCTTGAAAATTTTGAAAACTATATAAAAATTAAAGAAAATAAGTGGGATAATAGATCTTTTAGGCTGGGTAGCAAGAATGACAATTTTGAAATATTAAAAATTTTGAGAAAATTATGACGAAAAAATTTAAAACATCATAATATATTAATATTATTCTAATAATTTACGAATAACTGAAAACTTATGATAAATAATAATAGCTTTTAAAATAGAAAAACGAGGAAGACATGAGATTCGTTTGATAAGTATAACAAACAATGAAAAATAGATATTTAAAACAACTACAAAGAATAATCGTATGCAAAGGAAAATGATAATGGGCATAGAATTTCAAATTGTATGAAATATATCACTAAATAAATTAGGGAATGAAGTAATAGAAAAATACCTACGTATAGGCATCTAGAACAAATAAATTAAAATAATTATAAGTCCTAATTGTAGCTCGTAAATTTAAAATAAAAGAATAAATTCATCGAAACATAAATAATGAACAATATTAAGTTAAATAATGAAATTAATTGAAATTATAGATTTAGGAATTTTAAATGAAATTTTTTAATAAATATTTATTACAAGAATAATTAAATTAGCTTAGACATAAAGTTTCGTAATAAAATACTAAAAATTTAAAATTTAAAAATAACGTCGTACGTGTGTGAAATATTAAAAAATATATATATATATACATATGACGGTATGAATAACGACTTTAAAAAAAAAAAAAAAGAAGGCAAGAAAGCTCCATAATGCACTAGGGGAAACGAGACAGTGAGAGCGAGTAGGTGATAGCGAGCGAGAACACACGAGAGAAACAGAGGACAGAGAGAGAGAGAGCAAGGGAGAGGAGAGAAGAGAGAAAAGAAACAAAAAAAAAAAAAAAAAGAGAGAGAGAGAAGTAGGTCGGCTCCAGCGGAGGGGAAAAGCAAGAAAGGATAGGAAGATGAACGATCAGAGATCCGGTGTGAAGACGGTGAGGAAAAAGTGCAAACTGAGGAGGAAAAGGAAATAGGGAAGAAAAGTGGAATTTTGAACAAAAAAATTCTATCACACCATACAACCCTGATTCACATCCGCCCGCCAATGTGTTCTTTGGGGAAACTGAAACCATGAAACCAGTTTCACGCAAAACGAAGATTTTTTCGTATTTAGGAAAATCTTAAAACAAAATTTACCTAGAAAACGAAAACATAGGAAAAAACATGCTAGATATGATGATCAGATTAGAATAAAGTATAATGATGTTTTTTTCTTAAATTTTTTTACGTGAAAAAAAATTTACCCATAAATATCATTGTAACTACTAAAAATACTAGAAAACGAGACTCGGGGGGTGGGAAAACTCCTTTTGGGTCTACAATGTTGTGTTCATAGATGTTATAATGTAGTCAATTGTGTTGAACTGTGTGCTTTTGGGTGGGAAGTAGTTGTATGTTTTCAACTACGTATTTTAAATGTATTACGTGAAAGGCAAAAGTATATATATAAACGTGCATGGGATACGCATCTTTTTAATTTTTTGCAAAACAGGGTTCAACACGGGTATTAACATGGCTATGCTAAAGGGTTTGTGCTGACTTCGAAACATGTTATTTTAAATGCCTAGTTCAACACGGGCCCAGCCGGCCATCCGGGTAGGACAAAAATTTTTCTTGCTTCTAACCATTTTTTTTCTCAACACTAACATCACACAGGCTGTGTTAAAGGGTTGTTTGAACAAAAAAAATAAATTTTTTTCATTTTTCACCAAATTTCATCTTATCTTTTGCTCATACACCTTAAACCTTTTTTTTGTCTTTTTTAAACCCCTAAAATAAAATTTAATTTATAAAAATACCCTTTTTCTTTTCAACAAACAAAAAAATCCATATAAAATCAAAACTAAAAAACACAAAATTTAAAGGTTTTTTGACATTGTCAAAAGTAAAAGATTGACATGTTTATATTGTATTTGATAGTAAAGGGTAAATATGTTATTGTAATACGGAAAATGTATATGTATGTGCGGGTTAAACATGTGTTTGCAAGGGGGTATACTTATAATGTATGTAGTTCATTATCATATGTTGTGTTTTTGATAATTTATATGTATTGATGGAAAGAAGTTTTGGGGTGGAAAAATGTAAAGATTGGGTTTTGGGATTCAAAAATTTGAGTGTTATATACACAAATGGGAAAATATTTAATGTAGTGGAAACATAATGGGTTTGATTGTGATTTTTAAATTTGATATTTTGATGCTTGTTTGGGGAAGGGCAAGGAAGCTTTATTTCCTTTTGAAATTTGGATGTTATTATATATTGATTGATCCCCAAATCGAATAATTAAAGGATAGATTTAATTAAAATAGACAGTATTACACGAACATTGTAAAAATTTTTAAAGGCCCATCACTACACAAGGTACCATAAGAAATTGTGATATTACGAACCATCCTAAGTAAACACGGTTTAAAGGGGATTTTTTACCCCTTACCGGTTCTATCCAAAGTGCCCTTTGAAGGTTTTGCTTCGACTGATGAAAAAGCACAGGAGCGTCGGTTTTTAAAATGAGTATTTTTTGATATTAAAAGTGATAAAAAAATTAAAAAACCAGGTTATGAGACTTGGGCACTGATGGTGGCTTTGGAATCCCAAAACCCAAATTTAAGGGGGATCTAAACCCTAGCTACACTTTGGGTTAACAGAAACTACAGAAATGTTGCATTCATTGATTATCATGCATACATATGGTTGATAATTGATTGAGATTGTTTATGTGTATGAGCATCGAGAGTTTTATACTCCCATTCATTATTTTTGTAACGGCTCACCCCTCTATAGACTTTTTTGCAGAAAAATTTGAAAAAGGGAGGGGATGGGATGAGATGTGAAATGTTGATGTCCTTGGAAGCTTAGAGATAAAGTAAAAAATTTGTTAAATGGCTTTCTAGAAAAAATGTTTTTGGGGGCCCTGATTAAGGTTTTTTCCCCATTTTACGGGTTGGTAGGGATCCCAAACCCTTTTTAAATGACAGGGTTTGACCGGGGGTAAAAATCCATATTTATATTTTTATTATAAATTAATATATATATATATATAATTTTAAAAGCCAGTAGGGCAGTTCCTTTTATTGATTCCTTCAAAAAGACCTTACAGTTGAGCATATTTAGTAATCTTACAAAAAAAAGACATTCCTCCAACGGGAGGAAGAAAAAAAGGGAACATAGGTTAGCTTTATAGGACTTTTAGTTCAATGAAGAACACCCCCAGCAATATCTAGAAAATCCTTTGGCTTTCCGGGAATTTTGCCGGCGCACGATAGGGACATCAAGTTGAGTTACATGGTGAGAAAGGCCCCCAAAGGCATTTGGGCTTTACATGGACAACAGAGTTGATAGTAGCTGCACGGGTTTTTTTTTGCTTCCGTTTTTTTAAGGATAGTTCCAACACACCTATACCCTTGAAGATAGGATTTTATGACTTTTTTTCGGTTTGGGATCTTATTGGGGAATATTGTTGGTGCACATAGTGTAGACCGAAGAGGATACCCTCCAGTTCATAGATATTGTCACTATTGTCCATTACCTTTTCATGTTTTAAATTTTATAAACAACCATTTTTTTCCGTCCAAATGTAAGCCCAAGCCCCTCTCTCCCGGGATTTTTTGAAACAGCGGAGTTAAGACATAACCTGTGGGTCTCACCTTTTGAGGGTTTTTCTTTTTTTCCCCCTTACCTCCAAGAGGGTTGCAAAGGGTTTTTTGATACTGCAACTCTGCGCGTATTATTTGGGGGGGAGTGGGGAACGGGGCTTAGGTTAGCTGGTCTTTGCCCCGTGATCATGCTCCAACGATGTTGTGCGACCTTCGAAGTCATTATTTTCCTCGTTTCCATATTTTTCCCGCAAATGGGCGGGGGTGTTGCTGACTTTAAGCTAAACACGGGCCCTTTTGGGATGCGTTTGGGAACCCAATTTTGTATCATTTCCACAACCCGGGAAACCCGGGAGGGATAGGGAGCTAGCCGGTAGCCATAAAAAACCATAGATCAGTACCACTTTGCATTGGGGGAAAAAAGGGGTTTTGTAGGACTCATTTCACTTAGACACAATGGGCACGAGAGGGGTTCGGGGTGAATCCAAAACGCAAAAACTTCCGAAAGGGCATAAGTTTATTGAATAATCCCACAAAATATGCGTCCAAAGGAAGAAAATGATTTTTAAATTTTTTTTTCAAAAAAATTGAAGGGGTTGTTGCCTGGGCCTAACCCTTCTATCGACTTTTAGCTGAACGCCCCGGGTGACGGTGGCACCATAGCGTTTGTTCCCTTTGTATACGGGTATTTTTTTTCTCTATTTTTTTGTAAAAGTTGAAGACGTCCCCATGAAGTACGTTTCCTTTGATGATTCAAAAAAGAGCTAATAAAATTTGCCCAAAACTCTTGCCTGCTTAAACTTCCAAAGCTTTATGATGCAGCTTTAATCAAGGAGGAAAAATCTCGGATCCAAGTCCTTTTTCACGATGGAAAAGTGTTTCTATGACAAGCCCTCCAATGTTTTTGTTTACCAAGTCTGAGGACCCCATGGGAAATTTTGTTGACATTTTTGCTCAAGCTTCTTTATCACTGATTTGGGGGGGAATTGCTGTGAGCGGTGAAGTGGAATTGCTTGCAACACATAAAAGATGAGTATTACTCTACCCCCAGTTGAAGGATCTTGTGGACCAAGGGGCTTAGCTTCCTTTCATAATTGTCGATTTGTGAAAATAACATTTTTGTACCTAACCCCGTAGATTGGCATCCTAGATATTGGAACAAATGCTATCCGAATTTCCAAGAATCAAGATTGTTGGTGGTTTTTGGGGGGCGTTGCGGGGGGGGAAAAAAAACCCTTTTCCCTTATTGTTTTTTTGCCCCAACCTACTCAAATCCAAAAGAAATCGTTAGATGCTGAAAGGGACCTTTTGTCACCACGAGTGAAAATCAAGACATCATCTGCAAAATTTGGGTGCGTTATTTTGGCTGAGTTTGATGAGGGAGGTGAAATGGAAGTTTTCCCCTGTCCTTAAAGGGTTTTTTAGCCGCGAGATAAGGCTTCCAAAGCTAGCAGAAAGAAGGGAGATAGTGGATCCCCTTGTTTGAACCCCTAATGCTTGGAAGAAAAAAACTGGACCTCCGTTTAATAAAATTTGAAAACCAGGCTGCTCTGAGTTTTGCCCGGGAAAGTGATCAAAAGGGTGTGCGAATCCAAATTTGATCATTAAGTTCGGGGGAAAAAACCATAAACCCATAAAAAGCTTTCATCATACCATCTTGATTATCATTTTTCCGCCTTTGAGGGTGTCTAGGAATTGGCGAGACTTTAGCAAGGATATGTTTTTTTGGATTCCCCCTTTTGGGAAAGCGACTGCCCCGGTAGAAAATGGATGGTAAAAATACTTCAACCTTTGGGTTATACCTTTTTGTGAAAATTTGTTCAAAAAATTGCAGAGGTTTAAAGGGTCTATAACCGCAAATAAGTTTGGATGCTTTTTAAGGTGAAGGACAATCAGATGCTTGCTACCAAACGGGGGAATTGGAGTACCAGCCATAAAACTCGAATTGCAGCTAAGAAAACTGTTCAATTATTCCCAGTGGGAGCTTAGAAGAAACCTCCGACCACCCGCCAGGTAAACTTTCCCATCTAATCCAAAAACAGCTGTTTTAGCTCTGGGCCCATGATGGACCAGCAAGCCCTGTTGTTTTCAATAGTAATCAAGTTGGGGATTTTAGCAATACCTATCTCGCTCCAGCACATCATAAACTACTTTTAACCGGGAAAAGGGGGGGGGTTGGGGTTTCTTCTTCAGTTAAACGGGGGATGATATCCAATCACCCTCCATTTCTGACTTTATGAAAACATTTTTTCCCACGTTTGCAACAAAAGAATGAAAGAGGTTTTGAATTTACTCCCCCCTGAACCATCTCATCTTTGGGTTTCGTTGTATATAGTTCGGGGTTCCCTGAGGGAGAAAGGTTGGGTTTGGACTTCTCTATTTTTGTCTGCTTTGACTTCTCCATTTCCTTTGTACACGTTCAGACTAGAGACTTGGGCTTCCCGTTCTTCAATTTTGAAAACGTCCCCAAATTTTTTTTTTATTCCAATCCTTAAGCCTAGACTTTAGTCTCCGAAGTTTTAAATGAGAAGCTACAGCCTAAAGCTGTTGCTGAGACCAATTTTCCCTTAAAAGATTTTCGAATATTTTCCGTCTTTTGGCCCCATCTTCTGGAACGAAATAGGGTTGGTTTGGATATGCTTCTTTGGCATTGAAAGAAATAGGGGAGTGGGCTGAAAACTCTATTCAAGTGTTGAATGGAGTTTACCTGAATCGAGGGGGATCCAAACTGTTGAAAAAACACGGTCGAGTTTTAAAAACCATTTCCTTTGGGTCTCGCCCTTTCCATGTGAACTCGCCCCCACGGTTAGAACTCAATGAGATTGCATTCGGTTTTTCAAATTGAAAAAAAGATCGCCCCCTGTTGGGGGTGGAGTTTTCCCTTTTTATTCATTTTTTTGAACGAGAATTAAAACTCCCCTATTACCAGGGATACCTTGGAAGACCGGAGAGTGTTTGCATTTTCGACCATAAACTCAAGCGGCCCCGTTTGTGGAGGGGCATAGACCAAAAAACAAAATTGTGGGGGAAGTTGATGGGGGTAACTTCCAAGGATAAAATTTGCTCGTAATTGAGGGTAACACAGAGAAAACAGGGGATAAAATCCAAATTTTTTGTTAGCAGAAGAAGGTTGTAAAGAGATTTAATTTTTTCTCAAAAGTTTGGAGGGAAACAGGTTTGCCTTGGGTTTAAGAAGGGCAAAAATGAATTCTTTTATTTTATTAAAATTTTAAAACGACGCTGAGATGCTTGTTTGCATCCCACGTACATTCCCCAAAAAGCATATTTACATTTTAAAAGGAGGGGGGGGGGGGGGCACCAGATTCCTTGTGGAGCGCCGAGGGTTTGTTGGGTAAAAAGTGCCCCCTTTTGGGCTGAAGTTTTGTTTTTTGTTTTTTGGTGGGGTACTTCAAACGTAGATTGGTCAAGGGGGGGGGGGGGGGGGGGGGGGTTGTGTTACACTACGCTTCAATCATCAGTGGGTTCCCCTAGATGCCGATCATAATCCGTTTCCTCATTTAAATTTTTTAGTACCCAGCAACACATTGAAATAAAGGGGTGTTGCACCTGGATCAGTAGACTATTGGGTGTTCCACATATAAATGCAATATAGTATGATATTTCAGCTGGAGAAATAGGGTTTTTTTCAGCAATGGGGTTACCTGAGATATTTGGGGTTTCCCCCTGGGATCCTGTTCGCTTTGGATGATTTTTTCCGAAGTCTTTGCTTGGAGTGGCTATTGTTGCTTTTTCTGGTTTTTCTTTGGGACTGTCTTGGGGAGAGTCCCTGTGCAGGGGGGTTTAGTGGTTGTTCCCTAATTTTTCTTGTCTACCTTTTCCCTTGTTCCCCTCACTTTGCCTGGATCGTCCGTGAGTGGGGATTTCATTTCCTCGAGGGTTTTTCATTTGGCTTTGGCAAGTTAAACTTGATTTTCAAAGGGGGCCAGGGGTGGTCCCCCCTTTTTCCGAATTTGAAGCCCGATAGTTTTAGGGTTTGTCCAATCCTAGACGGGGGGTTTTGGGTCGGCTGCGATGGTTCTCCTAGGTGCAGTAGAAGCACCTTCACCCCTTGTTTTTTCCCCCAATTTGTGCCCCCCCCCCCGACCAACTGGTTACATAGGGGACAAATTTGGGGGAGGTTTTTTATACCGTACCTTTTGAAAAAAGATCTCGTCTCCTTCACCCAATCAAACGCTTTGGGAGATTGTTAGGAGATCAACTTCGATACAGATTCAGCTACGAGGGCCGAGATTTCTTCTTTGTAGCTTTTATCCAGTTTTAGAGGTGTTTCCAAACATCAGGGGTAGCCGGGGTAAGTAACATTTTTCAAAAAAAGAAACGGGGGGTTTTCTAGTGAAACCCAACGGGAAAAGAGGGATGATTCCTTATCGAAAAAAAATGAGGGCTCCATTTTAGGATTCTCATCACGATGATCCATGGTCCAATGGCTCTAATCCAACTTGCTGTATCGTCTTTAAGATGAAGTTGATGAGGATGTGGGGGAAGTCAAACTCCGATGGAAAACCCCCTTTGAAGCCTATTTTTCGAAATTTTTTTTTAGAGTGTCCATCTTTTGGTCTGCCCAGAAATTACCGATTAGGGTAACAAGGGTTTTCGAGAGATTCCATCTTCGGTCTGCCCTTAGAAATTTACCATTAGGGCTAAGCGGAAGGGGTTTTTCGAGCTGTCGCTTTCGGCTTGGGAGATAAGGTGGGTTCGCCTTTTAGATGGGGGGCATGGGTTCTTTTAAAAACTGGGGTGTTTTTAAAGTAACGGGGGCAAAGGGGCCTCCAAGGAGGCTTTTTCATAGGGGCGGAGCCACTATGGGGGGGGGCCATCTCGGGGGGGGTCGCCGCTGGGCAAAGTTTCGGCGGCTATGGCGTTTTGGAAAAGGGTAAAAACCCCAGCACAGAGCACATGCAAGGCTATTTTTTACAAAAGTTTTTTTGATATGACGTTTTAATCATTTTATGTTATATATATAAATTTATATAATAAAAAAGTTAATTTATATTTTTACTAATTATTATAAATTATATAAAAAATGATTAGTCATAAATAAATTTAAATTTTAAGTCTTACATTTTCTAACTCGTAAGAAGTTATCATATAACATTACCCGATCCATGATAATTTTTTAGCGGAAACTTCCGACCCTCCTTTGGGGCTGACCACAAGGGTTTTAACAAATGCCCAAAAGCTCCTTTTTATGTTGCACTCCTTGAAACTAATTTATCAAATTTGCAGTTTTTAAAAAATTGGGATGGAATTCAATAAAACTCCCAAGCAATTTATCCCTTGATTGCCATTGGCACTTTAACATAATTAAAAAAAGTAAGAAAATGACTTACCAGTACACTTAAAAGTTTAAAGCTTGAAATTTTCTTACTTGATTATCTTCCCCCCCCAATTAAGGTTTAAATCTTTTTCCCCTCAATAAGCTCACTTTCCCCTCTCCAAATCTACAATTTTTAATAAAAAGACAAGATAGGAAATAAAAAAGAAATAAAAAAACTTAACAACCAAATTTTTCAGGGTTTTTCCCCTTAAGAATGCAATTTTTTTTTAAATTCATTTGCTTTTAAAATCCTTCACTTTTTTAAATATTTGGTATTTGGAACCTAAACCTTTTCGATACTCATGTTTTGTTCCGTCTCCTATGTACATTTAGTCTAGGTTATTTTCTTTGAAAACATCATGCTCGGGGGCTCGACTTCACTATACCCCTGTGAAGGGCTTTTTTGACCCCAAAAGGGAAAAACCATCTTGATTTCAACTTTTTTTGGAAAATTTCAACAAGAATTAAACAAAAACCTTGGTCCCCCTTTTTTGAACTCCCTTAGATGGCGGGGTTGCATAATGTATTTCTTTTTCCTTTCTTTGTTAAACTTCATATTCTCAATCTTGTTTCTCCACTTATCCCCTAAGGGGAACTTTTTCTATAGTATAAATTTTTTCATGATGCCTCAAAACCCCTGGGTTTCCAGTCTTTCTCCCCTCCATGTGTCATGCTTAATTCAACTCTCCTTACAAAATCTCTTCAATATCTCGTCTACTGAGGAATCAAAACATCGATAGAATAGCACGATCACCAACAAACAAGAGTGTCATGCACAAAACCTCTTAATTACCAACTCTTCATCTCCCATTTTCAATGTAAAACTTACCTTTTCCCCCCCCCCATCAATCTTTTTTTAAAGTGGTAAGGATTGGTCCCCTTTTTAAAATTTAAAGCAATCCTTGTCTTTATCCATGTCCGAATTATAAAGTCAATAGGGATATGAAATTTCTACCCCTTTCCGAGACATCCCCAAAAACCCCTTAGGGATTTGCACAAATCGGGTTTGCAACTATATACTCATTCTAGTAAGCTTTTAATCAGCAACCCCAATTTTTTGAAGAAAGAGTATGAAACAAAGAAAAAATTACCTTAAATTGGGTAAGTCTTTTCAACTGAAAATCACCGACCAAACCAAAATTGTAAAACTACCTAAAGCCTTTAGCTTTTGGGGAAAAATTATTTTTAATAATAAATAGCATTTGCCTAAATTTTCTATAGAAACATCCCCAACTCCCAAATATTAAAAAAAATTCTTTTAAGAATTAACATATTTTGGCATCTACAAAAGCGCCTCAATAAAGAATATTTAAAGCAACTATTTAAAAAAATTTAAGGAATTTATTGAATTTCGCTTCTCTTTTTTTTGATTTAAGTACGGATATAAAATTTTGGGGAAAATAGCCAAAAAAACAGTGGTGATTGCTTTTTAGGTTTTTGCTTCTCAAGTTTCCCCTTTTCCGTCTCAAAATTTTACCACCTCTTACATTTTCTTAAATTTTTTTCAAATTCCAGTCCCCCCACCCTCAAGGGTATGGCTTTCATCTTTCTTTGGGTTAAACTAATTTACAAGAGGGAACTCGATTAACTTTCAAATCACTTAGCCAATTGGGGCCCATTTCTTCTCAATTGTGAATAAAACCTCTTGATTCCAAAGACCACCTCAACTTTGAATGAATTTGCTCACCAAATCTTCTAAACTAGTTTTCTTCTCCCGTTTAGGTGGTTAGACTAGTAGATAGGGCATAGGCTAGTAGGGTCGCATTTGCTGCTTTTGGAATTCTAGTGGCGGAAGCTAATTGCCATAAGAGAAGTTGGGATTGTTTCTCATGCTAGGATTATAGGTATTATTATAATGGGGTTATATTGCTACCTATTCTGATTCCCAAGGTAGTTTACTTGCTCATACTGCTGATGGAAGTCCATATTCTCACTAGCATCTCCTCCTTGGGTTTGTGATCCTTAAGAATTCTTAAAAGGTAGAAACTTGGTAGCTAAGAGCTTCCATCTTCCCTACTAAAATAGTCATGAGATCTATTTCATACTTACTCGCAACTTTTTGCTTCCCTCTATTGTTGCCTCACTAATAATTATTTTTAGCTATATCAGTAAAAAGTTTCAAGGATTATTCTAAGGTCTTAGAATTTAATGTATTGTCAGCTGCGACATCTACCAACTAACGAGTGGTTTGGGTTAAGTCCATTAAAAAAGGTCTGAGCCAGCATCTATATGGGTACTAATCATGTGGGCACTTTCTTAACAATTCCATCCATCTTTGCCAAGCATCACACATGGTCTCACCATCCTATGTCATAAATGTTGTAATGTCATTCCAAAGCTTAGTTTGTCTTGTATAGGAGAAAGTAATTAACTAGAACTTGCTTCACTACGTCATACCATGTAGTTAAAGCTCCAAGACCCAATAATTGAAACTAAGTTTTAGCCTTCCCCATTAGTGAGAAAGGGAATAATCTAGTATGCATCATTTCATCTGTTTCCTTAATATTCTTGAAAGTTTAACAAATTATTATAAGAATGTTTAAATGTGAGCATGGGGTCATCATTCGGTAATCTATCAAATTGATAATATTGTTGCATGAGTTGAGTCACCACACCCTTAATTTCAAAATTATTAGCCTAAAAGGGAGGCTTCACAATGGCCGGCCCTATTTCTTCTAGGGTAGGCTTTATATAATCTAGATTAGTCTTAGGTGGATCCTCAGCCATTATCTCTTGCGTTTCCTCTTTAATATCTCCAATAATTTTATCCACTATCTAAAAATTCTTCAATCAATTCCTCTTCCTTACCACTGTTATGACTTTTATAATCGACATTTCTCCCTTAATTGCCGATTGTCTAAAAGATCCAACAGTTGTGTTCTTCGAAATCTTGTGAAGTATTCTCTCAATCTAGGGTCTAGATCAAGAATGTCAGAAGGGAGAGTCCTTATCATGCACTACAAAAGCAACGGTCACGAGTTAGAGTATTCAAAAGATAAGGAGTAGAAAGAAACAAAACAAATAAAATAAATGACTAGAGTAACAGATAATAAGGTTTTTCCTAATATTGTTTTGGTAGATCTTCAGCAATGGCACTAAAAACTTGGTGAGTCACTCTTTCGATCGTATTAAATTATAAATTTATAAACTCAAAGAAATCTAACAACCTAATTAGGCAAGTGTACCTATCTAATATAGTATAGATTGGAATTAGTGTCATCCTTAAGAATCTTAAAAATAAGTACTAATATTACTATTTTTCTACTATCTAGTCTAAATTTTAATGTGAGATTAATAAATTAAATTACTAATTAACTAATCTGATAACCCTAAGATTAATATAATCGCTTTAAATAAATAAATCAATCACAAAAACATACCCTTCATCATGATCTACACTAAACCCTAGCTTTCTTATAAATAATGTATTAATTAACAATTTGTTTATTGCCTTGCATTGCAAGAATTCTCAATAAATTAATTACTCCATCGAGTTAATTAATTAATAACCCTAATGTGAATAGTGGAGACCTATCCCTCACTATCGCCCTATAAGATTTCATTAAGTTCATAATTCCTAAATAAAGATTTAATCTTTGTGTAGAAAATCAAAGTTTCCCTACCTCTAGGTAAAACATATAATCTTTCTCTTCATGAAGATTTATCCTATTAAATTAGACCTCATTTTATCTAACAATAATCAGTCATTCAATTAATTGCACATGTAAATTAATCACAAAGCAATTAAAATACATGAATAGATTACAAAGGCATAAACTTTTCTTTAAAATTAATAAATAATTTAATCACATGGTTTATAGTTTCACAAGATAAAGGGTATATAAATCTACTCCTTCGGTAATCACGAAAAATCTAAAGGAGTAGTAAGAAATTATGACAGAAAGAATAAACCATTGTAGATGTTTGCAATCTCCGATGATGCTTAAAAACGATTTTCCCCCTCTTCAATTTTTGTAACTTTGCTCTCCGGGGGTTTTTAGAGTGTTTTATGAGTAATAAAAGATCCAAATCCCTAATTTTCAAATTAAAGTGAGTATTTATAGTATAAAAAAACATGGTAGCATGCAGGGCCTAATGCATGCCTATGCTCGAGGGTGTGTACTTTAGAGTAACATGAAATTCTAGCGTTCAAGGTTCTGTATAGTCGTGCTTAAGGTTGTACACTTTGGAATTCTTTCATTTTCTTTTGTAGTCAAATTTCTTTCGTATTACTCTCTACAATAGCTTGTGCAACAGTTAAGGCACAATTTCACGTTACCTTTGATCGCTTTTTACTCCTAGTATTGGTGTCAACATAGCCATACTGAAGGTTGTGTACACAAGTAAATCAACCTTTTCTCATATTTTGTCAAGTTTCGCCTCGTTTTTTGTTTGAACCTTCTTTAAATTTTTAAATTGAAACTTTTTAAACCCTTTGAAATAAAATTTTAATAAGCACTTAAGTATTTTTTTTTCTTGATAAATTCACATAAAATTTATGTAAAATCATTTTCAATAAATACAAAAAATAAGGTCCTTCAATACTTATTAGTACCCAGACCTTTCACTTCTAATCACATTCCTATATTTGCCTTCTAATTCAAATTAAAGACAATTACCCTTACACCCATTTTTTAAATTCAATTGATCCTTAAGGGCATTTGTGTAATCATAATAAATAAAAAATCTAGATTATATATTATAATTACTAACTTACCTTTGATTTTAATTGTATCTATAGGATTAATTAGTAATTTTCTTTTCAAAATTTTAATTTTAACCCCTATTTTGTCATTGATTATTAGCTTTGATTTTCTAATTTATATTGACTAACTTTGGTTATTTCAAGAAAAATTTTATTTTGATAATTTTAAATCATTTATTGTGTAAATTTCAAAGTTATAAATATAAAAGAGTTAAGCCAGTCTTGCCTAAATAAAGCAATTTTCAAAATGAGTAGTTTTGAGTCATGATATGATCTTTTCAATGGCCATAACTTCTTAGTTATACAATGTTCAATTTGTAAGTTTATGATGTTCCCTACATCTAATTAAATTAGTATTCAAATAATTTAAAGATATAACAAAAAATATACTATATTTAAGAGCACATCCACTATCCCACTACAACAAATTCAATTTTAACAACGTTTAATAAACATTGCTAAACATAAAATAAATGCCCGCAAAAAGATTTAACCATGTTTAATAACTATTGCTAATACATGTTGCAAAAGGGTCCATCGTAGAAATTATTTCAACATTAATAAAATAAACATTGCTAAAAGTAAAAATTGACAAAAAATCTTATATTGCACAATGTTTAAAACGTACTAAAAAAGTTTATAAAGAGACGTTTAAACATAATAAAACCACAATAAAAAAATTAATGGATATAAAAAGCGTAGTAAATGAGTAACATTTGTAATGTTAAAACATAGTAAAAGAGAAAATATTAGCAATTTTTAAACACAAACTAAAATTAATTATATCGACGTTTAATTGTAGTAAAATCATAATTACATAAATTAATCGGATTGTAAACACAGTAAAAGAGTAATTTTTACAATGTTAAACATTAAGTAAGTTAAATTGTTTGTGACATTCAAATGTTGAGTAAGTTAAACTATTTGTGACGTTTAAACATATTTAAGTTAACCTATTAGCAATTTTAAATGATGCTAATTTTCTATAGATGGTTTATATGTACATGGGAATTTTCTCATTGGGAACAAATTTCCCCAAAACTTAACAAGTAAGCCAATAATTCCTTTGTGAAGTCCCCCATTCAAAAGAGAAGTCACAAGTTGTAAATGTTATACTTTTCCTCCAAAAGTTCCATTACTCTAAAATAATTAACCAAAACATGGTAAACCAATATATTTTCAAGTAAAATTTCACTATTGCCTAAATCACATATCCTTATGAAAGGACAACAATGAACAAATTTGATTGTTTATAATTTATACCCATAGTCAACTATGGCAGCTTCTTCCTTCCTCATGCTCAATTATAGACTAGTTTGGGATGTAGCCAACTTCACTAAACCCAAAATTTTTGCTTCCACTCAAACTGTTACATAAATACAATCGGTAGAAGAAGAAAAACCAGCACCTAAGGGCTTGACATTCTCACATCAATCCCTTAGATTCCCTACTTCACAAATGAAAACACAATAAGGTGAAGTGAATGACATCTAGAAATGTATTTTCATCATCAACATTCCATCTAGGCAGAAGAGTGGGAATGACAAGTTATCTTCTTGATAGAGAAAACACTAGAAAAGAAATGGTAAAGACGGTGATATTAAGTTATCTCTTTAGTCAATACCAATTTGATAACAAACTTCAACTTTTAATAATTCTAAAGAAATGGGGTAAAATCAAGAATTTGCAATACAAATTTTGGGAATTATACCTTTTTGCCAAAATCTTTATACCTTAATGAAAGACGTAGAATTGGAGACATCATATCTAGAACTTAGAAGAGAGCTTCTATTGTTATTTTCATGAATAGAAACATTAGATTTTAAAGGGTTATTCTAGAAAAATGGCAATAATTCCTAATAAAGTCTAAATATAAGGAGCACAATCAACATACATTATCAAACTAAAGCAAGTAAAAGAGGAAAAAGTTTTTATCTAAAAAATTAATTAATGATTAATGCACAGAAAGGTCCAAACCCACTTGGAATGATTTTCTAAGTAGAAATACAATTGTAAAAGGAGACTTAACCAAAAAGCTTATGGAGTTTCCATTTTTCCCCCCTTGAAAGGACAACAATTTTCTAGTAGCTTGTCCGATGCTTCTCCACCTTCTTTGTGCCATGGATGATCTGCATTAGTATAAATGAGTAGATTTTCATGAAAATGACCCAATGGCAAGAAGATAAGAGCACAATTAAGTTCATTTGACTAAGGGCTTAACATATGGGTATGAAGTAAGAAGGAAAGCAATCTAAAACACATAGATTTTTAAGCTAGATTTTCACCTAATACTAGTGCAAAATTATTCCCTCTTTTTGGTCTCGAGTCAGCAACTTCTAAACAAGGTCCTTTGCATCTCTTAATATTGTTGCCAAGGCTAATTGTCAAAATCAAGGTTAGTTTAGCAAATAATGTTTAAAAGAAAAACTTCTCTCTTGTTATTTCAAGGAATAATACACATATACATACAAAAGAAATATTTCTGACTATATCTTTCAATTCCTAAATATGCACTAAAAAATAAAGATACACAATATTGTTATCTATATATAAATAATACAACAGAATATTACAATGAAATCCCTAGGGTATTAATTCCTAAATAGAAAAGAATCTGGTTTGATTTCCTACACCCCCCTCAAACCAGATGATATAAGTTCATTAAACCAAGCTTGGAACTTAGTTCAATGAAGTTAGTTGAAATAGAGCCTTTGTTAAGATATCTGCCACTTGTTGTCTAGAAGGAACATAAAAGAGAAATCTCTTTCCTTCTATTTTCTCATTGATGAAATGCCTACCTATTTCGACATGCTTTGTTCTGTCATGATGACTGGATTCTTGGCAATTGCAATTGCTGATTGGTTACACACATCACTTGAATAGGATCAGCCATACCAACTTGAGTTCATTCAAGAGACGTTTTAACTAAATTCCTTCACATATGCCTTAAGCTAATGCTCGAAACCAGCCTTAGCGCTGCTGCGACTATTACTTGTTGCTTCTTACTTCCGCCATGTTCCCCAGGTTTCCCCAAAAAATGAGCAATATCCTGTTTGTAGTTTTTTCAAATCAATAGGATATCTAACCCAATCTGCTTTAGTGTAGAAACAAGTGACTATAAATGTGCCTTCTCAAACTTTAACCCCTTTCCAGGACCTTTTTGAGATACTTGAGGATTCTATTCACTGCCTCCATGTGATCTGTAGATGGATTGCTTAGATACTGACTCACAATAACTGACTGCAAAGCTTAAATCGGGCTGTGTGGTAAGGTATATCGAATTTCCTATTAACTGTTGATAACGCCCCTTATCTGCTGCTAACCTCCAGTTCGGGGCATTAATTTTGTATTGGGATCCATAGGTGTTTCAACAGCTTGCATCCACTCATTCCTGTTTCAGTCAGAAGATTCAGAACATATTTGCGTTGAGAAACTGAAATTTTCCTTTGCTAGTTCTGCTTACTTCCATTTCTAAAAATATCTTAAATGTCCTAAGTCTTTGATTTCGAATTCCTTGGACAATAAGATCTTAATTTTCTCATCTCTCCTACATGATTCCTAGTAAGGACTAATCATCAACATATAAAAATCAATATTGTAATTCTCCCATCTATGAAATGTTTAATGAATAGTGTGTGATCTACTTGAGATTGAGAGTCCCCCGCATTGTTTAAGTACCTTGTGAACCTATCAAACCAAGCTCGAGGTGATTGTTTCAATCCATATAGTGCCTTTTGTAGCTTGCAACATTTTTTCCCTCTTGTTTTTCTTATTTTTCAAAGCTAAGGTATGTCCAAAATAGACTTCCTAAATTTAAAGTCTCCATTGAGGAACGCATTCTTCACATCAAGCTGGAACAGTGGCCAATCCTGATTTGCAGCAATGGATAATAGCACGCGTATTGTATTGATTTAGCCACAGGAGAAAAATTTTTCTTGATAATCAATTCCATATGACTGCGTGAATCCTCTAGCTACTAACAAGCTTTGTACCATTAATGCCTCCATCAGTTTTTTTGTTTGATTGAGAATATCCATTTGCATCCTACATCTTTTTCCCTTTGGGTGGTAATAAAGTTAGAACCCATGTGCCCATTCTTCTCAAGTGCATTTCAACTCCTCTAGTGTTGCTTTCCTCCATTTAGGGACCTTTAGAGCTTCGTATATTGAATTGGAATCACAACTTTGTCTAGAGAGGTTACAAATGCTCGGAATTTCTGTGATAGATTTGAGTAGGAGATGTAGTTGCATAGCGGTGCTGCATGCATGATCGAACTCCTTTCCTATGAGCAATTGGCAAATCTAAATTTGGATCATGATCGATTACCTTTTCCTTTGCTAATTAGGAACAAGATCCTTCCTCATTTGGCGTTGTTTCAGAATAGTCACTCGAGGGGATCTCTTGGTCTGTTGTTCATTCTGCAATGGTCGTTTCCTTCTTGTGTAAACATTGATTTCTTCAATAGGAAGAAGAAATGTTTAAGAAAGTTCATCGGTGATGAACCCCTTTGGGACTTGTGTCTTGACATATAACTGAATTGGGAAGAAAACCAGATGGACTTGTTTCAATAAAAGTATCCAATCCCAATTTTGGAATTCATGAGTATGAAGTCATGCCCCCCCTTAATTACAGAATTGGGAAAAAATGGTTTTCTTCAAAGAAGGTGGCTTCATAGAAAGATAGAATTTTGCGTGTGAGAGGAGAGAAACATTTGTACCCTTTCTGATTTGGTGGTATCCTATGAACATACATTTAAGTGCACGTGCATAAAGGGCTTTCCATGACAATTTGAACAAATGCAGTGCACCCAAAAAGTTTGAGTGCGACTTGTGATACTAACCGGGTGAGGTTAGGTAAAACTTGTGAGAATTTGAATGGTGATTTAAATTTTAAAATACTGAGGAAAATCCTATAATGAGATATGAACTGTGAGTACAGCTTCACCCCAAAATTTCTTAGGAACATTGTTTGAAAAAGCAGGAGCGAGCAACTTCAAGGATATGGTGATTTTTCCTTTCGGCCACACCATTTTGTTGAGGTGTATCAACACATGAACTTTGTTGAACAATACCATGTGATTGGAGATAAAGAATGAGATTTGAGTTAAAGAAGTCCCCTAGCATTATTAGTTTTGAGAATTTAGATGTCACTCTTGAATTGTTTCTAACCAAGCATAAAAGTTTTGGAAAATATGATTGCTCTCGGATTTTTTTTTCCCTGAGGTATGCCCCAGCACAATCGTGTATGATCATCAACTAACAATAGAAACCATCAAGCACCAGAAAAAATTGGGAATAATGAGTTGGTCCCCAAATATCACCATGTATGAAGGAAAAGGATGACTTGGTTTGTAGGTATGGATAGTATGTGCTCCGAGTGTGTTTTGCAAATTGACATACTTCACAATGAAAAAAATTTTGGATTTTTATTGATAAAAAAGAGATGGATACAATCGTTTCATATATAAGAAATTTGGATAAACCTAATCGACAGTGCCACATCATGATTGTACTATCCTTATTTAAATGACTAACATGACAAGACTAACTTTATTGCTAGAGATGCTATATGAAGATGAGATTTTTTACATCAAGAATGTAGAGACCTTTGCGAAGGGCTCAACATTGTCAATCGTCCTCCCTGAGCTCAAGCCCTTTAAATACACAATAGTTGGCAAAGAACTTAGTTTCACATTGCAGATCACTGTTTAGTTTGCTATCCGAGATTAGATTGCAATCTAGGTCAGGTACAAACAACACAGAATAGAGAATTAAGAGAGCTTGAAAGCAGATTGTTCCTATTCCGCAACTTAAGTGCGATACCATTGGCTTCCGTACATTTTTGTAGTTCTTTACAAGGTGAGTAAGACGTGAAAAGAGATCTGTCACCTTCATTGATTTGATGCTCTAGAGTCCATTATCCATGAGACGATGGTTCTGAGCAACATTAGTGCATAAATTACCTGATCCATGTTCCCCAGCATAGGAGATGTTGATTTAGATGAATTATGGATCAGCTATTGGAGCAATTCCAATTGATCCTTGGGAAAGGTGCTTGATTGATGGTTGGTGAAGTCTCCGTGAAAGCATATTCCCCTTACCTCACGGTCTCTGCTGGATTTCCAATCAAGTGGCTTCCATGCATTTTCCAGAAACGTTTCCTTGAGGGGCCTGGCTTTTTGCAATGATCACACCAAGGACATCCTCGACTGGCCGATTGTCACCCCGCATTCTGATGTATTCTCCTATTATCAACTGCAGCAACATTGGATAGGTACAGTCGGTCCTTTACTGCAACAAAGCTGAACTTTCTATTGACACGATATGTTTGATTTTTCCCAGCATCACTCTCTGCGACTTTCTTCCCTCCGACTTTAGAAAACACCTCTCGTAAGCTAGGCAGCGACTTTGTTTCTAAGAATTCGCCCTAGACTTCACTAAGGATTTATTTAAGCCCATCAAGAATTTAAATATCCGCTTGGTTTTCAATGATCTTCTTGAAATAAGCACAACCCAAAGGGAACAATTCCATTCAGGGGATTCAAACATATCTAGTTGTTGCCAAAGTCGATGAGTGATGTGAGACAACACGAGACCGATTTTTCTCCTTGTTCAATTCTTGAAGTGAAACTTTCCACAGGGAATAGCTCAATTGTGTTTTCGTGATTTGAGAATGTATCACAGCACATCCCAAATTTCTTTTTCCGTGGAGTATAACAAGAAGTTCTCTCCAATCTTGGTTGTCATGGACCTAATTACCAAGACATAACAAGATTGTTTTCTGCCCTCCATGATTTGAATTTTTGGATCACGTGGTTTGGGTTGAGTAATAACTCCAGTGAGATATCATCTTTATTTCTTCCGCTAACAAACAACATTGTTGCTTGTGACCATTGGAGATAGTTATGGCCATTGATTTTATGACTGATGACCGTTGGATGAAACTATTTTCAAGGGGTGTTGGCGTTATTCCAGGGAGCAAATTTGTTGTTGAGGAGCCCCCAGAAGATCCATCAGAATCAGCCATACTAGAGTTTGTGAGAGCTGTGAGAGCTACCCGGGAGAGAGGGAGAGACAGTGAGAGAGAGAGAGGGTACGAAAAAGAAAAACAGGACAGAAGAGAAGAAGAGAAGCAGCATCTGTAATTTTTTTTTTTTTTGGCCGTAGCTCTAATACCATGTAGCAAATAATTTTAATGAAAACTTCTCTCTTGTTATTTCAAGGAATAGATACACATATATATACAAAAGAAATATTTCTGACTATATTTTTTATTCCTAAAATATGCACTAAATATATGATACACAATATTGCTATCTATATAATATACAAAAGAGTATTACAATAAAATCCCTAGGATATTAATTTCCCCTAATATAGAAAAGAATTTGGTTTGATTTCCTACATTTAGCATGCAATACGACATCAAATATTTCCTTTTCAGTTTCTACAATGTGCATTTTAAGTGAAAACAAAATTTAATTAGAGGGGATGAAAGCATCTTTTGCATAAAACTTAAAGGACAATTGGATCCTTGATAGCTTCTTGCAATGCAACTCCTTTAATAAAAGCAGTAATAGCATAAAGCTCCATAGATCCAAACTAACACATCTCATTGATAAGATCCTCAGTCAAGGTTGACAATTGCAACCCAAATCAGAAAAATTTTTCTCTTGGCCATTCACACACCAAACTTGAGAGCTGAAAAACTAGTATAAATTAGAGCGCTATTACAAAGGAAATTCAAGAAGTTACTAGCATATATATAATGGGTAGTTTTGTAGTGGCAAGCATAGCATCAATCTACATGCCATGCCATGTAATATTCATAAGAACAACATAGCACATATATCGGGGTATACAAGAAAGTAAAAAGGTGTCCAATTCTTAGAAGATGCAAACAATATTGATTATCTCCTGAAATAGGATAGAACGCACATAAACTATTCTTACAATGCAAAAGTTGTTCAATTAGCTTTCGGATCAATAGCTCAAATTACTCCTTACTTAGTTTCAAGTTATTAAATACACAAATCACAAAAGTCATAATCTCCATGATCAAGCAATTGATTAATAACACAGTCATCCTCGCAAAATTTCATTGACACAAAATGACATATATTGCAAATGAAATATAGAGCTAGGATTAAAAATTTGTGGGTCCCAAATAATACATTCACTTTAGGGAAAAAAAAAAAATTTCAATCCATAAGACTCAAATACACATCTACTACAATATAAAAAAAATTTTTAAAACCTTGACTACCAAGTGAACCATAGAGAGTGGAAAAGAAATATTGTTTTTAATTTTTTATTTTTTTGGTAAATAATGAAAAACAAATTCAAATAACATCCAATTCATCAATAAATATAATGGATAGAGCCTATCCAAACAACACAACTACTTCATTGTTAGCTACTACAGCTACTCAAAAAACATTAACGTTTCAAGGGAGACAATGAACCATATTAAAGAAAGCAAAGGTCAAAGGTCCACGAGAAAAAGCATTAAAAAAATTCCTTAATAAAGGCAAAAGAAAATATAAAATATATGTGATATAGTTAAAAGAAAAAGTACTAGGGAATATGTTCTTTATTCATGATAACAACCTATAAATCATATCACAACAATGTTCATTTTTAATGCATATTGACTAGACTATAGTTTATTTATTTATTTTTTTAATATTGTTGATATGCTACAATGGAGACGTGGGTATTAAATAGTGCACAATAGCACACACCACAATCATGCTAATATGATTACATACACTCACAAAGCATGGAAACTCTCAATCAAGCGCATTTTAGAAAACAAATTATAGAATTGCAATAGTCAACCAATGTTGCTTTTCCACTTTCTATCAATCTATATTCCCTACTTTCAAACATTGTATAATCCAATAAATATTACTAAAAACAAATGGTACCCAATGAGAAGCTAGTAAATACCTACAAGGAGCAATAAAATACAAGCGGGTTTGATAGCATTTAAAGTCAAGCCCTTCTATTTGTAAGAGGACTTGGGTTAAAACTAGCGTAAGAGCCTCACAAAAATGCCCATAACCTGGTAAACTGTACTAAATTACAATAAAATGAATTTCCCTATATGGGTGGAAATGACCACTCCAATAATGACAAGCAACATGTTCAAGAACATGTCACACCTTAGCTTATTTGTGCCACACAGAAAAGCCAAAAAAAATTTTGGGCCACTAGCACTAAAATATTCAATTAAACAAACAAAAAGGGGAAAGAGATACATGAAAGAACAAAAGATAAAAATGTAAAAGATCTTCCACATACTTAAGGCTTTTAGCTTTTGGATAAAGACTACTGAAATGTACAAGTAAGCAATGTTACCGAACCTGTAAAAATAAAAAATGCAAAGTTAGCTTCTTTTTAGATCTTTTTAGGTAATAAATTCACTTCTATATTTGGTGAGTGACTTGACGAATTATTAGAACATCGAAAGAAAGAAAAAAAATGTAGCTACCCATAATACATATCAATTGCCACAAGGATCTCCCTATAATGGAAATCACAACAGCAAGTTCTTGTGTTTATGGTAAATATCTTGTCCTCATATGGCAACAATATTCCAAGATAAAAACATTGAAAAAGCACCACTAATCTCTAAAAGTGTCTTAAAGGGTAAGAGTTTGAGCTTAAATTAAAAGAAAGAAGGTAACAAAGAAATGCAAGCCTGTCTAGCAGATAAACCATTATTAAGTGATCAAATTTTTGTAATTTCAATCAAAGAAACCATACACATTAACAGAAAGGTTCTAAACATAGACCTTTTCTAGCTAATTAACATGAAAATGCATCCCACAATGTAGCAACGTAGATGAGGCATCACGACTCAAGCTAATATGACATAATTATCTCAAAGCAACGAGATTATTTTTTTCAACTACTATTGTTTCCTTTTTCTTCTTTTTACAGGTTGATTTGAATGTTATTTATAGAAAAAGATCTTCTTACTACTTTACGGTTTCCAAGTTGCACAAAGAGAGCATGATAGGCATTTACAACTTAAACTATTACGATGTCCTTTGTTATAGAATGAACACAAACGTACTTACAACCCTATCCATCAATTATATTTCAGCATTCTACATATTATTAGTTAAAAAGGAATAAAAGGGATGAAAGATTAAGTCCAAAATATTTATACTTCAATTGCATCAATATTTTAAATTTGGCAAGTCAATTAAACAACAATATGGTGCCATATTAATATATAATTTGCCTACCATAGACTTGAAGCAAATAAGGCACTTTTTGGGAAAATTACGCATTTTTCCATATCTGCATATAAAGCAATAAACTTTCAAGAGAAGCACTAGAAAAACCAAAAATGTAGGCAGATAACACAAGTATCATAAAATATTCCATAAGGTACGCTAGTAAAAATTTAGCAGCGCTATTACAAAGGAAATACAAGAAGGACTGCCGATGTTGGTGCACACTTGTTGAATCAAACACCAAGCCCTCCTCGATTTCAAGCATTATTCTTCTACTTTCCTTAATCCTTTCAATGGATTGATTCAACCTCTTTGTCGAAAATCAATAACCTTCCTCTTTGATCAATAGCTACCTGACTCATCAAACACAAGTTTATAGATTCTAATAACTCATATCGATAGCTTGGTTAGCATTGATTGTCATAACTTCCATTTCAAATTGTTTAGATCACTTTTATACTCTCATAACTTTCCTAGACCTATGCCTCTTCCTTTATGCGCTCGAAGGAATACTAAAACACCCCTTCCATTTTCCCAATTTGTTCCATTGCAAGTCTAGCTAATTCCTACAGTGACATCTATTGATCCAAATATGTTCCTATAAGGCATTCAAAGTGCAACCTCATAAGAAAATTTTATTACAAATGGACCCCACATCATTGGCAATCGAGTAGTAGTAGAATGATCCACTATTTTATCCTACTTCCCATATACATGTGAATTGATTTTCATGAGAAAATCTCCAATTACTAGAATATTCTTAATTTAACTAAAAATGCCCATAAGATTGTCTCCTTCACATAAAGCAGGATCAACTTATCTATGTTCAGTTTCATTTAACAAATGTGTGAAGGGTACTCTTAAGATAGGAGGTTCATTATTCATGTCTGAAATGAGAGGCCATTCCACTAATATTCATCTCGGGCTATCTAGTAAGTGATGCTCCCTTTTTTTATAGAGATCATGTAAGTCTTTTTTAAGCTACAAGAAAACTTGGTGGGGCATAGAAACCTATGCACAAAAATTGGCAATCTCACAAAGAAGTGAGGAATAATAATCTACTCTTATCGAAGCAAGAAATTCAAAACATAAGAAACAATGAAAATTGCACCTACAATGGAAAAGACAACAAATGAAAATCATCAATGCAAAGGGGGTTCATTCTACCCAATAATAAACAACCTGAGTTTTACCTAAGTGGGTTTATATTGCAAAACTACTATCAATCTCCTGTATAATTTTTAAAAAAATAAATTTCTCAAAAATAATTTAAATTTTGGTCTACGGTAACTAGTAATATTTACGAGTTTTATGCATCCAAGGGTGTCTACCAATTAAACATGACAAAGGATATCCCATCTGATTCAAACTCTAAAAAAAACAAGCCATTTAGTGGTATTTGGCCAAGTATCCAAGAAAGTTTACCATACTTTAAAGGGTTTTGTGTGGGCAAAACCCAAATCACATGACAACTAACCAAGGCATCCATCACCTAAATCACATCATACTATAAAGGCACAACCTAAGACAACAAAGTGCAAAAAAACAAGGTGCATTGGTGACAAGCACGAAACACCACACAGAGTCTTCCCCAATGGGCCCCCCAAGTACACAACCTACCTCCTAATGTCAGCAACCTCCTTTACAAACGACTACCAATCAATGAAAAAACATGTAACCCAAATCGAAGGTTTACCAACTTGAACTACCATATTGGGAAGTTTATCTAGCTTAAAGGATACCCAAATAAAGGGGGTTTTACCAACTTTCCGTTCCTTTTTGCACTCTAGTCCCTTCTTGCTAGGGTCATGCTTTCAAACGAGCCTAAGTCTTTCAACTCTATTCCTTCCCATTGTAATTAATCTACAAAAAATGTCCTTTTTAGAGAGAGAGAGATGTGTAGTACTTGATCCATGGTTGATGAGAGACAGAGACTCGTAATGCTTTATGAAGAGACAAAGAAAGGGAAAGTAGATGAGAGGTAGAGAAAGGGAGGGTGAATAGTGTTAAGGTTTTTTTTTTTTTTTTCTATTCAATAAAGGGGTTTTTTCTTTGGTAAATGAGCAATAAATTTTGGGGGGGGGAATGGGAAAATTTGACATTGGTTTTAATTTTATTTTTAATATATTTTTTAAAAAAGATATCAGAAATTAAATCATGCCATAAGATAACATAGTATTGGCTACAAATGTCGCCAATAAACCATTTCACAAGATGTGTAATAAATGTGGCTAAAACATAAAAAAATTGGCAACATTTGCAAAATTTGCAAACGTTGTCTAAGTATAATTTTGTTGTAGTGTCCAATGATCCAAAAAATTGTATCTCAAGGTTAGATACTTGGTTTGCAAGTTATAATTATTATAAAATTTTCTCCCTAAGACATGTATTAGATTTTCTTTTAAATAAAAGATCATATCTTGAGCTTTTGAGAAATGAAAAATTTGTAAAACAGATATGGGATGTAGCAATTAAGCATAAACAAAATTTTATTACACAAAAATAATTTTATTTTTTTAAATGTTATTATTTAGAAAATCAAAATTAGTTCTTTTACAAACTAGTGAATGGTTAGACACAAAAGTGCATCAAAATTAAAATATAAGCACTAAAATGCAATTTAAACAAAAGTATAGACACTAAAATGTTGAAAAAAAAAAAGAAAAAAAGAAAAAAGATGTAATGATCCTTAAGTTTTATAATAAAGGATATATAAAAATGCAATTAAAAAAAAACTACAAATATTAAAATGAAAAAAAAATTATTGAATTATTGAAAATTAAAAAAAGAAAAAAAAATACCTATAACATCTTTATTCGAAAAAGAAGTACCGGATGACTTACTGAGCATGAAGGTCTTAGCATTAACATTTCATATTTTTATTGCCCACTTCAATAAAATAAGGCCAACAGTGAGGGACCGACCTAAGAATTTTATACTAATGTGAATGTTGGGTGTCAAGCTGGAATTTTCGGAGTCAGTAATTCCAAAAGGAAACAATAATCTATAAGTATTGTCATTGTTTTATGGGTTTGATTTATATTATTGGACTTTTTCCATTCATAAAAATTTATAAAGAAAAACATGACTCAATCGCAAATTTTGTAAAGAAAATTTTGTCTTTTTTACACAACGGGCATTTGAGATAAAATTATAGGATGGAAGAGAGCAACATTAATTCTATTCGGGACTACAAAAAAAATCCTCTACTTCGTAAAAAAAAAAAAAAAAATTGCTGGAGTAGCCATTTGCAATTTAAAATTGCCATAATGTATCGCCAGAGAAGCCTCACCGTTTAGGCAACTATTGGCAATTTTTTCTTTTTTCTTTTTTTGCAAAAATCCTAATAAGATTAAAAATATGATGAAAAACGGTGCAAGTACAAAAGCTGCCCGATGGGAGTCTCAAAGTATTAACGGTTTGAGTTTGAATTTATAAATAGCTATTATTATATAGTCCCCTTTCTTACTTATAAATTAAAAAGAAAAAAAAAACCAAGAGTTACGAGGTATTAATTATAATGAAATTTTTTGTTAAATGTAACATTAGTTTAAAGGTGAACCTTATGTTTTGATTTTTTTATTTTTTTTATTTTTTACTTTACTTTCTTATTGTGCGCCGATCTTAACAAGTATTAGAATATAGTATGATAATTATAAAAAAAAAAGGTAAAATCACTACTAAAACGATACAATCTATGCAGAAAGCCTAACAGTTGAACCTAAAATTGGCCTAGATGTGCTTTGCTCTCCACCACCATCACGGCAGAATGCGACATGTTTGAGTAGGTGTTGAATTGCACAGGAAAAGACAAAGTGACCCTGTGGGGAAGGCAAGGGAACAATAATTGTGCAAGGCACGATTCAAACCTGCAACTAGAAGTTATTAGCATGTGAGAAGAGGAAATAACAAAAACTATCAAGCTGTAAGTTTTTAATAGAGTACATAATTAGCATGTGACTACGAAATTATTGAAATAATAGAAACTATTAGCACAACCAAACTAGAAAATTGGTGACTAAATGACTGCCACAGCTAAACATAACAAACTAATGTTACCACTAAACAAACCAGTAAAGTTGTAACCAATCCCAATAAGAAATCGCCAAGCCAAAAAATGCTTACATTTGAGGCTCCATCGATTCCAAAGGAATTGTAGATATGTATGTAATCAATATATTCATATAGCTTATCCATGTAAGATATAAGTACCACCGTCCATAATGAATACCTTTCCTTATAATATATATAAACAATTGCTAAAGAAGTACAATTTGGGGAGCAAATTTTTAAAAAACAAAGAGGAGGAAAAGTTATTGCAATATCCCAATTCCATTCTCATAAGCCTTTTTGAATGCATACTCCCTCACTGCCCAATATCTAGGCTATACAAAATCACATAGCATATATTCATTGCATTTGACTTTGGGGATTTTCCCATTCCATAAATCATTCAAAAAGAGGACATTGAAAAATCATGTGCAGCATGCGAATCCTTCCAGTCTAAAAATTTGTCTTTACCATGCTGAAAAGTAAATGTCAAAGACCATACCATACTTGAAATGATCACAAGATTAGCCTATTACCACCAAATAATTTTTCAAAAGGCCACTATATTAATTGGAAACTGAACAAAAGTGCGATTCGATAAGAAAGACAAGCAATAAACAATGAGGCTTTTACTAACATGAATAAGCGTGGATCTTATAAACAGTTCAACCTCTTACACCAGCTAACAAAAAATTTAAGCCAGCCCTTAACAATAGCTAATCCTTTAAAATACCAGCAGGGATAAAGGAAAAATCCACCTTTCATGACAGAAATTTCTGCTAGTGGACTTAGAACATTCCAACCAATGACTACCCCTTGCAATTTTAATAGTAACAAGCTTCCACAAAGCAAGGTATTCCTCACATTACATGGTAAAATGCCTAAAAGGGAGCTCCATAAGTTTTATTAGATAAACTTAAAATATAGCACCAACACATTTTGTAGCAACATAATATAAATGTTAAACACTACCATCAAGAATAAGGAAACTCAGGATAACATTACGTTGTGCATTGTGGAATGTTGTTATATCATAGCTTTTCATGCGACATAATCCATACAAAAAATTTATCTACCCTGGATTCTCTTACGCTTGTTCTTTTGTTTTGTAAAGCATTTCATGCCTTTTGCGCTCAATTGGTAGCTCTTCTTCACTAGCATGGACAAATTTCTTGAAATTATAAACCCCAACCCAACCCCCCAAAAAGCCTAAAACAAATAAAACACAAAACACAGAAAAAAATTAAAATAAAAATGTGACATGTTGGAGTAAGTGCCGCAGTTCGTAGTAATAACTTTAAACTAAGGTACTAAGGAACGCATGGTATTGCCATGGTTAATGGAAGAACAATATTCTCAAACTTGTTGACATAATGAAATATACTAACAAACAAAGAAAGGAAGAAACTACAAGACCTTTATCCTTGTATTTGTTTGTGGGGGTTCCTTGAGCTGCCTATAATTGGAATGTCTCAGACCACTGTTCATCAGGGAAAGGGGAAGGAAAATTTTGATATCACAAAGAATTAAAAATACCAACAATGAAATAAGTAACCATAGTGTATGTTGCAATGACTACGAAATTCAACAGATACTCCAAATCTCCACTTCTAAGGAAGAAACTGTATAACTTCTTAAATGAATCTGCGTATACACCTCCCTTCCTCAACCCCTTTAAAACCCCACTAGCCCCGCATTTTGCCTTTTCAAAAATTCACATCACACATCAACCTTCCACATTACATAAGCTATAAGTCCTTATACATCAACTTCCACATTACACAAACACAACTTTTTACATAAGATTCGGATCATTTCGATACACGACTCTACTAAAGACAACATCACATATCGATCATCGAAGTATCCACTCCAAGAACACCAATCCATACTCGATTTCTTTGGGTGCAGCAACTCAAAAACCACATGCACAAATCAATCAAGTTTATTTACAATATTATTAAACCTAAATGCAAAAATCTAATTTATCAAGTACAAAAAAACAAACATGGTAAAAAATGTACTTGAATCTAATACTTGATCCTTACACTTCACACTTCTTAATAGGCTTACAAATCCTTCAAACCTATACACAATCCCAATTACATGCTTTTAAAAATTGAATTTCAATAAATTAAAATGGAAAGTGAAACTTTTCAACTCAACACAGGCATGTTGGAGGTTAATTTGGTGAACACAAGGTAGTATGGGGGTCTTGCCAAAGGCCATGTACATTTCGGTGACATTTTAAAAAACAATACAAGCAAGACAATGATTATGTTAAGGGGAAAGTGTATCTTACAATTAACATTGTTTTTTTTTTCTTAAAACACGATCACAACATGGTCATGTTTAGAGGCCGTGTATCTCTTTGTCCACTTTTGTTTTTTAACACAGTTACAACATGGTCGTGTTGAAAGCGTGTATTACCTATTCACTTTGGGTCTTTAATACGGTTTTGATGCAGCGAGGAAAGCTAAACACACGAGACCAATTCTAGGATTGGAACTCACGAATAAACAAAAGTAATATGAGTTTTATTCCTTGATAAATCTCAATTGCACACAATCAAGAAAGCAGAGAAACTCTTCTCTAGAATGTTTATCCGAATAATGAATAATAGCTAACCCTAAAATGACCTAGCAATTATATATACTCCTCAAAAAAATATGAAAAAAAGGAAGTATATATGTACCACGGGAAATAAAAAAAAAGTTTTAACAAAGTCCGTCATCTGTCATGTACACGGCCATACATGCAGGCCATGTAGGCTTCTGGGAATATTTCTGATTAAACACGGTTTTGTCCTCTGGCCGTGTATGAAAACTGTGTATGTTTCAAAGAGAGATCCAAAAAGAACCTACGGCCGTGCCTCCTAGCCGTGTAAGAGGCCGGTAACTTTCAGGAATCATCTTGCTATATCAACGTCATTGCCTTCTAGCCGTGCATGCAGATGTGGTGTGTTTCTAGAAGCTCCCTGACCATACACGACCGTGCTTGTAATAGACACGCTCGTATCAACCCGTCTCAGCTAACGATGTCCTCATCATTCTCTCCTGCCAATGAAAACTCGACCCCGAGTTCTGTTCTGGATATAGGGGTTCACCACCGCGTAGAATGGGGATAAGTCAGCTACATTGAAGGTTTTGAGATTTTCATGCTTTTTGGGACCCAACCACATAGGCATTTTCATTGATCTTGGGGACAATCTTGTAGGGGCCATACTTCTTTAGTTGCCACTTGCTATACGTGCCCATGAGAAAGCGTTCCTTCCTTAAGAACACCATCACTTGATCTCCCACCCCAACAATTTCTTCCTTCGATGCTTGTCTGCGGCCTTCTTTTACTGCTCATTAATCCTCTCGATTCTCTCTTTCCCCGTCAGAGCCCCCGTGTGGTATTGTTCCGCCATGGTGTTTAGCAGCAACATTGGTTTCAACACCTTTTGGGAAATGAAGCTAAATCCAAGGCTGAGACAACGCTTTAGTATAGACCACAGAAAAAAGGGGACTTCCCATTTGTTCTATGGATGGAACGTTGTAAGCGAACTCAGCTTGAGAAAGTGCCAAATCCCATTGTTTTGGCTTCTCTCCCCCAGATGTTTCGTATCAGATTTCCAAGGGGCCTGTTTCGTCCCCTCTGTCTACCAATTCGTTTAAGGGTGGCTGTGCGCTAAAATTGAGAAAAGAATTAAACATGTACCATAGTGCCTCCAGAAGTGGCTAAGAAATCGGTATCTCTATTAGAATAATTGACTTGGGAACCCTATGCAACCTGACCACCTCCTTAAAGAATAACTTGGCAACGCCCTGTGCATCCGTCTCTCCTACAAGGAATGAAGTGAGCCATCTTGGAGAACCTGTCTACAACCACAAAAACAGTGTCAGTACCTCGTTTGGGTACGAGGCAAACCTAACACGAAGTCTTAGATAGATCCCCTAGATATTCTCAGGTACTGGTAGCCCGGGGTGTACAGCCCAGTATTCTGAGAATGTCCTTTAGATATCGGGAGATATAGCACCTTTGCACGATTCTCCTTATATCCTTTTCAGCTAAAGCCAATGATACTTGCCGCCACTACCGCTAGTGTCTTGTCACGCCCTAGATGTCCGGCTAGTCCCCCCCATGTAGGTTTCCCCAATCAATTTCCCCCCTCAAGGATGATTCGGAAAACAGAGTTGGTTACCCTCATTAAGTAACCCTCCAAGATGTAGTAACCGTCATTGGGTTCCTGATTAGTACATTTTCTTCATATATTCCGAAATTCGCATCTTCTTCATATAATTCTTTCAGCTGCTCAAAACCTACCAACCTCAGCCCTCATGGTGACCAACAAATCTGCCCTTCTACTTAATGCTCGCCACCTTATTTTGGACCCCAGATTTGTGCATCAGGGAAAAAGGGAAACTTTTGCAGAAATTGTATCATCGGCATGCATACTTTGCAGATGCGGGTCTGATTACTCAGGGGTTTCAGGGCGACAAAAACCGAGTATAGGATAAACTCTTTCTAACCAAGTAGTGCTCCCACATCCTCAGAGCTCGACCACAAAATAGAACTCTTTATTGTAAGTGGACCAGTTTCTCCTGGCTTCACAAAGCTTCTCACTATGGAAAGCCCCCGAGTTTTCTTCTCCTGAGATAACACCGTGCCAATGCCCACCCACTGGCATCACAGTCGACTTCGAATAGTTTGTCGAAGTTTGGTAAGGCCAACACCGGGGCACTATACAATCTCTCTTTGAGCACAGCAAACCCAGACTCAGCTTCCCCATCCCAACGAAACTTTCCCTTTCTTCAAGCACTCAGTCAATAAGGGCAGCAACTGTACTAAAATGTCGTATGAAACGTTTATAAAATCCTGCCAACCCTAGAAAGCTTCTCAACTCGGGAATTGTTTTGGGAGTGGGTCAAACTCTAATGGCCCTTACTTTGTCCCTCACCACCGTTATAACCCTCACCGCCCTTTTTTAAAAAAAACCTAAGAACAGTAGTTTTTTGTGACATGAAATGCACTTCTTTAGATTGGCGTGGAGTTTATTCTCTTCAGCATAGTCAATACCTCTTTAAAGTGCACTAGATGCTCATCCTTATCTTGCTATATATCAGGATACCATCAAAGTATACTAAATACAAAATCGACCTATAATGGTTTAAGTACTTGATTCATCACGCGCATATAGGTACTAGGTGCGTTGTTAAGGTAGAATGGCATAACCAACCATTCGTACAACCCTTCCTTTTCTTTAAGGCGGTCTTCCATTCATCCCCAAGTCTGACCCCAAATCTGATGATACCTACCCTAAGATCCACTTTCGAGAAGATACCGCTCCACTCAACCCGTCCAATATGTCTTCAATGCGAGGGAAATTTGGGGGTTTATACCCAATTGTGATCTTGTTGATCGCACGACTATCCACCCCATACCTCCCAACTCCCCATCCTTCTTGGGCATCAACAGCACTGGAACAGCACATGGACTCATGCTATCCCTGTTGAATCCTTTATCTAGTAATTCTTGGACCTTCTCCTGTAGGACCTCCGTCTCTTTAGGGTTCATCCGATAGTGAGGAAGGTTAGGAAGGCTAGCCCCAAGCACCAAGTCGATGTGGTGTTGTATGTCTCGTAATGGAGGCAACCCTTCTGGTAAGTCTTCCGGCACTACCTCTTTAAATCTCTTCTAATACCCCTTTTACTTCCTCCGGAGCCTCTACACTATCCACGTTCTCTCTCGCATTCTTTACCACAAGAGCATGCATCAATCGGGATTCTTTGATGTCCTAGTCATTTCCTTTTCTAACTGAGTGATTGTCAGAAAAGATTTTCCTTCCTCCCTTTGTGCTTTAGGTCGCTTATCCGTCAATGGTAGCAACGTATATTTCACGCCCCCTTTCTCTAATCTATACTTGTTTTCTTTCCCGGCATGTTGGGCATCTACGTGAAACTGCCAAGGCCGTCTGAATAGCAAGTGGCAGACATCTATATCGACAATGTCGCAGTAGACTTCATCTCGATACTTACCTATCGAAAATGGAACCCGACACCTCTTCATCACCTCAATTCGTTCCGCTACCTTAATCCATCCTATGGTATAAAGGTTTGATGCTTCTCTATCTTTAGTTGGAGTCGTTTCACAACCTCTCTTCCGATGATGTTCTCACAACTCCCAATGTCAAGAATCAAGTCGAGCACTCTCCCACCGATTGTGCACTTAGTGCGAAACAGCTGGTGTCGTTATATACTACTCTCCTGCTTTGGTGCTAACATCATCCTCCTGATCATACAGTTTGGTTCCACTGCATCATCAGCCTCATCATTGTATTCATCTTCACCATCCGGCTCACAACATACCTCCTCCTCTTCCTCCCTTTCGATAATGTTTATAGTTCGTCGATTCGGGCATTCGTTGGATCGGTGTCCTAGTTGGTTACACCTATAGCGTTTTTCCCAAAATCGGTTTGGCATACGGATTATTTTGCCTTGGGGTTTCTTTGCTTTCAAGAGGCTTCTTTCCCTCAGCCTTGTCTTCTTTCTTCTCCATACTTCCCGCTGGTTTCTCAACTATTCCTCTAGCCCTTTCACCAACCACCCTGCTGCTAACTGCCGAGACTATCATACGCATAATTTCTCTTGCCCCCACCTAACCTTGTATTTTGTTCTTGAATCATCATTTCAACTCTAAGGGCCAAATTCTTTGCCTCATTGACGGTTCTGAACACCGTTACCCTTATTTTGTCCCTAATATGAGGCTTCAATCCGTCTACAAATCACGCCACCTGCTGACCTTCGATCTCCCTTAGATCATTCCTCTCCACTAGCCTCATAAACTCAGCGGTGTATTCATGCACCATCCTCTGCCCTTGAGGGCATCGTTGGTACTGCTAGAAAAGGATTTGCTCATAGTCGGGGGGTAGAAAATCCCTCTGCAACAAATTCTTCATGCGGTACCATGTCCTTATAGGTTGCTTCCCCTCTCTTTGCCTCCGGTTCTGCAAACGATCCCACCATGCAGAAGCCCTCCTTTTAGCCTACAAGCAACAAACTTTACTCTCCTATCCTCAAGTACCTCCATATAGTCGAAAAACCTATCGATTTCTGCAAGCCAGTCCAAGAAATCTTCTATATTGAGATTACCATTAAAGGATGGAATATCTACCTTGAGACGGAAGTCACCGCCATCTGTATGATCGTAGCCCTGGTGGTTTCTTCGATATCGCCACCATATTCCTGGTCAATTCGGTCCTCGACCTTGTGGTATCTTCCACACCAACACCGCCCCTTTTCGGCGGTTGTCCCCTCCTCTGCAGAAATTCACCCTCTTCTTCAGAGGAACTTTCATCTAGCCTTCGGTTTCCACTAATTCGCGACAGCGGTTCATTGATAGGACTGCCACAAGCGACTGCTACTCCTGGTCGATTTCCAACAACACCCCTGTTTCCATTTGTGGCCCATCACCATGGTATCGAAACGCGCAACCAGGTCTTCCAAACGCTGCTCTACGCGCCCAAGTCTCTGTTCCATGGCTTCAACCACCGTCCTTAAAGCCCATTGATTGACTCTTTGGACTTCCGCATCCCGATCAAGGCCGAGAATGCGCCCCATCAACACCCTCGTTAACCGACATTTCCGCAGGAATTTGCCTTGCTCTGATACCAAGTGACGCATCGAGGAAAGCGTAAACACATGAAACCAATTCTAGGATTAGAACTCACGAATAAACAAAGAGTAATATGAGTTTATTCCTTGATAAGTCTCAATTTCGCACAATCAAGAAAGCAAAGAAACTCTTTTCTAAAAGTGTTTATCGAATAATGAATAATAGCTAACCCTAAAATGACCTAGCAACTATATATACTTCTCAGGAAAATACGAAAAAAAAAGAAGTATATATGTACACGGAAATAAATATAAGTATACACGTCAGTCATCTGTCATGTACACGGCCCTGCATGCAGGCCGTGTAGGCTTCTGGGAATATTTCTGACATAATACACGGCCGTGTCCCCAGCCGTGTATGAAGATTGTGCATGTTTCTAGGAGAGATCCTGACAGAACACATGATCGTGCCTCCTGGCCGTGTAAAAGGCCGTATACGTTTCTGGGGAAACATCCTGGTATATCACACGGTCGTGCCTTCTAGCCGTGCATGCAACCATGTGTGTTTTGGGAAGCTCCCTGACATCATACACGACCGTGCTTGTAATAGACACACCCGTATCAACCCGTGTCAGCTACAAAAGTCCTCATCAGGTTCCAACAAGGTTGTTTTAGGGGACTGTATCTCTTGATCTACTCTTTAAATTCAACACATCCTAACATGGTCATGTTGAGAGACCGTGTATCTTACTGTACATTTCAGAAATCGATCCCTCAACCTACTTTCTAATCAATTCAACCAAGTTGATCTATCTAACATAAAACTTACAATGTAATATACTAGTAAATACATTTACTTGACCCACATTGTTATAGATATGCTTGAAGTGCTTGCTCCAAACCTTGTGTAGTACAAATTAATCTTGCCTTGTAAATGATCTTAATTCATTACTCCCTATGCTATCATATACATACATAAAATCATGATTCATAATCGTTGATTTATGTAAAGTCAATAGGATTTCTAATGGTTTATTTATAGTCCCCGTCTAAATTACCAAAATTTCCCTCAATTCTTTTAGATTATTTAGAATATTAACCTTAACTATATTTTTATTATATATATATATATTATATTACCCATGTATTTACACAAAATGTCGAATGAAATGGCTGAAATGAAACCAAAATAAGCACTCATAATAAATAAATAAATGTAAAAACAAAAGACATTTTGATTTCATAATGGTGTGCTTGCTAACATGCGACAGGGTTAATGTGTTATGTATGTTCACAGTCATGCTGTGGTGACTTTGCATTCCTACCCTAGCTGAATATTACATATAAATATGCTTAATATAGAATGAGTGCATTGTCATTTTGGGGTTTTGTCTTCCGTTGGTGGTAATGCCACAGATCATAACAACCCCAATGAGAAAAGAAGCCCCAGGAAATGAGAAAAGAGAGCGTTCGCTGATGCCCGTACAAGGAACACATCTAATGCAAGAAACAAGTAGTCACTTCTCTAATAGACATTTGGTCGAATAGATTGCGTGCATTATATATATATATATGTAAGAGACAGGGAATCAACGAACCTATAAGAATCAAGGAAATATGGAGACAAAAAAACTACTACAAATCCCAGCAGAGGGGACAGGAACTCGAGGTATGCGTTGTGGAACATCATATTCAAATAAATAAATAGAAAAAATTAAAAGAAATCTTGATGAAATCGCTCAACTTCAAGTGCTTTAACTACAAAATGATAGATAGGTTTAACAAAAAGAAAAATAAAGATTACAAAAATATATGTATCTAGGAACTGTCGATGATCTTAAAAACATTCCTTCTACAAAAGTGAAAATGGACTGTGAAGCGAAGGAGAAAGACAGTAAGTGAAAAAGCTAAACCGGCAATTTTTGTTTGCCATAAACTATTAATTCTGCCACTACGCAAAAATTAGGCGGATAGATAGTGTGCTAAATCCTTGGCCAGAACACGTGTCACCCAAGCGGCGAATTTTCATAGCCAGAAAGCTGTTAATTGAAAACAAACAAATAAATATATGAATCTTCAGTAACATTTTTTATCTTTTTATTTTTATATTTTTTTTATTTGCAATAATTGCCGCTGGTGTTGCCTTTATTTGTAGTAGTGCGGGTTGACTTCGTATAATTGGTGAGTTTCAGTTCCATTAATCTATCCACCTACTACAAGTAATTTCCAGGTTGTCCCTTCAAAGTCTTTCTCCAATCCTTCTAAATTTAAAGACCATGCGCCCCTCTATGGTACGGCAGTACTTTATCATTGGGACTTCTTACGCTAGCCGTTATGCTAAAGAATTAAGGAAGATCACTCTAGCATTGATCGTTTTCCCTCGGAGACCAAGAACAAGAACAGCATGACACAGCTCCTAATAACCAGAGACCCATAACAATGACACACGAAACTCTTCAAATCCCAGCACGATTACATAAACCTAAACACGCATTCACATGACACAAGATGAACAAGGTAACAGCAGCAGGTTACGCTCGTAAAACAAGAAGAAACTATTGAAGCTATCAATCAAGAGTACGAACACTATTAAAAATGGAAGTCTCGATAGGATTCTTGCACTCGAAAAAAGGAACAATAGTCGGAGTGGCCGTCATCGTCCATAATGCGGCGACTATGGTGATGAGAGCTTCAGATGGACAAGGTAGATGAATAAGGGGGCTAGACTTTCAAATCTAAGGTTTGTTGTTCACAGTGGATGTGTTTGGTTTTTCATCGTTTGTAATTTTTTCTTTTGTCTAATAAGGATAACCTTGGTCCTTCCATGTTTAATAGAGTAAGTTGGGAAAAAATGTGTTAATTTTTTGTTGGATTGCAATTTTGAGGGAGGAGCTTAGTATTGCAATTTCATGTTTTATGAAATAGGTATTTTTAAATT
>JBBMOL010000487.1:39050-189798 GCA_037954665.1 Laguncularia racemosa | reverse complement strand
AAACCACTAAGGCAACTCACTTTTTAAACAAATGGTTCCAATTCAACAGCCAATTAAGGGAAACACGGACAAGGACTCCAATAGGGACACAATGAATACCCACGAATGACGATAAATATAGATACTGGATTACTGAAATGTTCTTCCTTTTTTTTTTTTTTTTAAACCTAAGCTAATTTGTCTGCGATTTGCAGTGGCCGCAGTGGAAAAAAAAAAAAGGCAACGAATTTGCCTTGCTCTAGAGGATTCGAGAACAACAACAGAACAATAGCAATTTCCTGACGAATTTCCAGACAATTGAAGATATATATATGAAACGAATTTCCAGACGATTTTTTTTTTTTTGAAGACAACGATAATTAATAGAAAAGGATAGAATTACTTGAATCAAGAAGCCGAGGCTCTAATACCAAATGATGCGAACCCTAGGTATATTAAACCTAGAACCCGTCGATCGTGATTTGAAATCGGATTCCCAAGAATCGTCTTGAACAAGCGATGAACGGAACTAGACCCCAACCACACCTGTTGATTGAAACCTAAGTTATCAAGATGACTTCCCCAAGCATTTAGATCGAAGAAATCGAAAAGAGTTCTTTCGCAAAGAACAAAAGAGAGAGAGCTCTCAAAAGGTGTATTCAATAATGAAATATCCGTAATAATCTGACCCTAGCGTATCTGACAAGAGGGTATTTATACTAAGAAATAATAAAATACACGCGTAGTACACGGCCTCCATACACGGCCGTGTCTCCAAGCCGTGTATGATGCTGGGCATGCGACGAACAAAGTACACGGTCTCATACACGGCTGTGCCTCTAGGCCGTGTATGTGTCTGTGTATATGACGAGTACAGTACACGGTTTCATACACGACCGTGCCTTTTGGCCATGTATTCATTTGTGAAATTTCGACTAGGACACACGGCTGGGACACACGGTTGTGCCGCTGGCCGTGCTGTTAGGCCGTGTAAGTATACACGGTCGTGATACACGGCCGTGTATAGAGGCCGTGTATGATCCTATTGATTCCTTCATTCCTTCCGGTTCCTTCTCTTGCAGCTCCATCACTAATCCTTGCAAAGCTTCTCTCATCCGCTTAGCTCTGGCTCTTGTCATTGGACCTCCAATACCATGTAACGGGTCATTGGACTTTGACTCTTGAACTCTTGATGCTAGCTGATCCCCATCAAAAACTTAGCTGTGTTGTGTCGGAAGAGCTCTAACCCCATTCCCGAGGATATAGAGAGAGGACTTCTTTGGTGGACACAGAATTAGCCCTATCGCTAACCCACATATATAATATGAATGGCTTTCATATTCCGTGGCTTGCTAGGTGGGTAATTGAGTCAACTTCAGTGAGGGAGACAGGCCATAGGGAGGGGAGGGAACAAACTAACAGCCGGTGGACTTGCACGTAATAGCAATTTTATTACGTTTTTATTTTTTACGAAATTGTCATTATCACGCTTAATTAGTTTTTTTATTATAGAATAGCAATTCACTATGAAATACCTATTTCATAAAACATGAAATTGCAATACTAAGCTCCTCCCTCAAAATTGCAATCCAACAAAAAATTAACACAATTTTTCCCAACTTACTCTATTAAAACATGGAAAGGACCAAGGTTATCCTTATTAGACAAAAGAAAAAATTACAAACGATGAAAAACCAAACACATCCACTGTGAACAACAAACCTTAGATTTGAAAGTCTAGCCCCCTTATCTCATCTACCTTGTCCATCTGAAGCTCTCATCACCATAGTCGCCGCATTATGGACGATGACGGCCACTCCGACTATTGTTCCTTTTTTCGAGTGCAAGAATCCTATCGAGACTTCCATTTTTAATAGGTTCGTACTCTTGATTGATAGCTTCAATAGTTTCTTCTTGTTTTACGAGCGTAACCTGCTGCTGTACCTTGTTCATCTTGTGTCATGTGAATGCGTGTTTAGGTTTATGTAATCGTGCGTGGGATTTGAAGAGTTTCGAGTGTCATTGTTATGGGTCTCTGGTTATTAGGAGCTGTGTCATGCTGTTCTTGTTCTTGGTCTCCGAGGGAGACGATCAATGCTAGAGTGATCTTCCTTAATTCTTTAGCATAACGGCTAGCGTAAGAAGTCCCAATGATAAAGTACTGCCGTACCATAGAGGGGCGCATGGTCTTTAAATTTAGAAGGATTGGAGAAAGACTTTGAAGGGACAACCTGGAAATTACTTGTAGTAGGTGGATAGATTAATGGAACTGAAACTCACCAATTATACGAAGTCAACCCGCACTACTACAAATAAAGGCAACACCAGCGGCAATTATTGCAAATAAAAAACATAAAAATAAAAAGATAAAAAATGTTACTGAAGATTCATATATTTATTTGTTTGTTTTCAATTAACAGCTTTCTGGCTATGAAAATTCGCCGCTTGGGTGACACGTGTTCTGGCCAAGGATTTAGCACACTATCTATCCGCCTAATTTTTGCGTAGTGGCAGAATTAATAGTTTATGGCAAACAAAAATTGCCGGTTAGCTTTTTCACTTTACTGTCTTTCTCCTTCGCTTCACAGTCCATTTTCACTTTGTAGAAGGAATGTTTTTAAGATCATCGACAGTTCCTAGATACATATATTTTTGTAATCTTTATTTTTCTTTTTGTAAAACCTATCTATCATTTTGTAGTTAAAGCACTTGAAGTTGAGCGATTTCATCAAGATTTCTTTTAATTTTTTCTATTTATTTATTTGAATATGATGTTCCACAACGCATACCTCGAGTTCCTGTACCCTCTGCTGGGATTTGTAGTAGTTTTTTGTCTCCATATTTCCTTGATTCTTATAGGTTCGTTGATTCCCCTGTCTCTTACATATATATATATATAATGCACGCAATCTATTCGACCAAATGTCTATTAGAGAAGTGACTACTTGTTTCTTGCATTAGATGTGTTCCTTGTACGGGCATCAGCGAACGCTCTCTTTTCTCATTTCCTGGGGCTTCTTTTCTCATTGGGGTTGTTATGATCTGTGGCATTACCACCAACGGAAGACAAACCCCATAAGACAATGCACTCATTCTATATTAAGCATATTTATATGTAATATTCAGCTAGGGTAGGAATGCAAAGTCACCACAGCATGACTGTGAACATACAT
The DNA here is from genome assembly GCA_037954665.1 of Laguncularia racemosa. Taxonomy (NCBI): domain Eukaryota; kingdom Viridiplantae; phylum Streptophyta; class Magnoliopsida; order Myrtales; family Combretaceae; genus Laguncularia; species Laguncularia racemosa. Next base: position 186,646 of record JBBMOL010000487.1, on the reverse strand, counting down.
AACACATTAACCCTGTCGCATGTTAGCAAGCACACCATTATGAAATCAAAATGTCTTTTGTTTTTACATTTATTTATTTATTATGAGTGCTTATTTTGGTTTCATTTCAGCCATTTCATTCGACATTTTGTGTAAATACATGGGTAATATAATATATATATATATAATAAAAATATAGTTAAGGTTAATATTCTAAATAATCTAAAAGAATTGAGGGCAATTTGGTAATTTAGACGGGGACTATAAATAAACCATTAGAAATCCTATTGACTTTACATAAATCAACGATTATGAATCATGATTTATGTATGTATATGATAGCATAGGGAGTAATGAATTAAGATCATTTACAAGGCAAGATTAATTTGTACTACACAAGGTTTGGAGCAAGCACTTCAAGCATATCTATAACAATGTGGGTCAAGTAAATGTATTTACTAGTATATTACATTGTAAGTTTTATGTTAGATAGATCAACTTGGTTGAATTGATTAGAAAGTAGGTTGAGGGATCGATTTCTGAAATGTACAGTAAGATACACGGTCTCTCAACATGACCATGTTATGGATGTGTTGAATTTAAAGAGTAGATCAAGAGATACAGTCCCCTAAAACAACCTTGTTGGAACCTGATGAGGACATTGTAGCTGACACGGGTTGATACGGGTGTGTCTATTACAAGCACGGTCGTGTATGATGTCAGGGAGCTTCCCAAAACACACATGGTTGCATGCACGGCTAGAAGGCACGACCGTGTGATATACCAGGATGATTCCCAGAAACGTATACGGCCTTTTACACGGCCAGGAGGCACGATCATGTGTTCTGTCAGGATCTCTCCTAGAAACATGCACAATCTTCATACACGGCTAGGGGACACGGCCGTGTATTATGTCAGAAATATTCCCAGAAGCCTACACGGCCTGCATGCACGGCCGTGTACATGACAGATGACTGACGTGTATACTTATATTTATTTCCACGTGTACATATATACTTCATTTTTTTCGTATTTTCCTGAGAAGTATATATAGTTGCTAGGTCATTTTAGGGTTAGCTATTATTCATTATTCGATAAACACTTTTAGAAAAGAGTTTCTTTGCTTTCTTGATTGTGCGCAATTGAGACTTATCAAGGAATAAACTCATATTACTCTTTGTTTATTCGTGAGTTCTAATCCTAGAATTGGTTTCATGTGTTTACGCTTTCCTCAATGCGTCACTTGGTATCAGAGCAAGGCAAATTCCTGCGGAAATGTCGGTTAACGATGGTGTTGATGGCGGTCGCATTCTCGGCCTTGATCGGGATGCGGAAGTCCAAAGAGTCAATCAATGGGCTTTAAGGACGGTGGTTGAAGCCATGGAACAGAGACTTGGGCGCGTAGAGCAGCGTTTGGAAGACCTGGTTGCGCGTTTCGATACCATGGTGATGGGCCACAATGGAAACAGGGGTGTTGTTGGAAATCGACCAGGAGTAGCAGTCGCTTGTGGCAGTCCTATCAATGAACCTGCTGTCGCGAATTAGTGGAACCGAAGGCTAGATGAAAGTTCCTCTGAAGAAGAGGGTGAATTTCTGCAGAGGAGGGGACAACCGCCGAAAAGGGGCGGTGTTGGTGGTGGAAGATACCACAAGGTCGAGGACCGAATTGACCAGGAATATGGTGGCGAATATCGAAGAAACCACCAGGGCTACGATCATACAGATGGCGGTGACTTCCGTCTCAAGGTAGATATTCCATCCTTTAATGGTAATCTCAATATAGAAGATTTCTTGGACTGGCTTGCAGAAATCGATAGGTTTTTCGACTATATGGAGGTACTTGAGGATAGGAGAGTAAAGTTTGTTGCTTGTAGGCTAAAAGGAGGGGCTTCTGCATGGTGGGATCGTTTGCAGAACCGGAGGCAAAGAGAGGGGAAGCAACCTATAAGGACATGGTACCGCATGAAGAATTTGTTGCAGAGGGATTTTCTACCACCCGACTATGAGCAAATCCTTTTCTAGCAGTACCAACGATGCCGTCAAGGGCAGAGGATGGTGCATGAATACACCGCTGAGTTTATGAGGCTAGTGGAGAGGAATGATCTAAGGGAGATCGAAGGTCAGCAGGTGGCGTGATTTGTAGACGGATTGAAGCCTCATATTAGGGACAAAATAAGGGTAACGGTGTTCAGAACCGTCAATGAGGCAAAGAATTTGGCCCTTAGAGTTGAAATGATGATTCAAGAACAAAATACAAGGTTAGGTGGGGGCAAGAGAAATTATGCGTATGATAGTCTCGGCAGTAGCAGCAGGGTGGTTGGTGAAAGGGCTAGAGGAATAGTTGAGAAACCAGCGGGAAGTATGGAGAAGAAAGAAGACAAGGCTGAGGGAAAGAAGCCTCTTGAAAGCAAAGAAACCCCAAGGCAAAATAATCCGTATGCCAAACCGATTTTGGGAAAACGCTATAGGTGTAACCAACTAGGACACCGATCCAACGAATGCCCGAATCGACGAACTATAAACATTATCGAAAGGGAGGAAGAGGAGGAGGTATGTTGTGAGCCGGATGGTGAAGATGAATACAATGATGAGGCTGATGATGCAGTGGAACCAAACTGTATGATCAGGAGGATGATGTTAGCACCAAAGCAGGAGAGTAGTATATAACGACACCAGCTGTTTCGCACTAAGTGCACAATCGGTGGGAGAGTGCTCGACTTGATTCTTGACATTGGGAGTTGTGAGAACATCATCGGAAGAGAGGTTGTGAAACGACTCCAACTAAAGATAGAGAAGCATCCAAACCTTTATACCATAGGATGGATTAAGGTAGCGGAACGAATTGAGGTGATGAAGAGGTGTCGGGTTCCATTTTCGATAGGTAAGTATCGAGATGAAGTCTACTGCGACATTGTCGATATAGATGTCTGCCACTTGCTATTCAGACGGCCTTGGCAGTTTCACGTAGATGCCCAACATGCCGGGAAAGAAAACAAGTATAGATTAGAGAAAGGGGGCGTGAAATATACGTTGCTACCATTGACGGATAAGCGACCTAAAGCACAAAGGGAGGAAGGAAAATCTTTTCTGACAATCACTCAGTTAGAAAAGGAAATGACTAAGGACATCAAAGAATCCCGATTGATGCATGCTCTTGTGGTAAAGAATGCGAGAGAGAACGTGGATAGTGTAGAGGCTCCGGAGGAAGTAAAAGGGGTATTAGAAGAATTTAAAGAGGTAGTGCCGGAAGACTTACCAGAAGGGTTGCCTCCATTACGAGACATACAACACCACATCGACTTGGTGCTTGGGGCTAGCCTTCCTAACCTTCCTCACTATCGGATGAACCCTAAAGAGACGGAGGTCCTACAGGAGAAGGTCCAAGAATTACTAGATAAAGGATTCAACAGGGATAGCATGAGTCCATGTGCTGTTCCAGTGCTGTTGATGCCCAAGAAGGATGGGAGTTGGAGGATATGTGTGGATAGTCGTGCGATCAACAAGATCACAATTGGGTATAAATTCCCAATTCCTCGCATTGAAGACATATTGGACAGGTTGAGTGGAGCGGTAATCTTCTCGAAAGTGGATCTTAGGAGTAGGTATCATCAGATTTGGGTCAGACTTGGGGATGAATGGAAGACCGCCTTCAAGAAAAAGGAAGGGTTGTACGAATGGTTGGTTATGCCATTCTACCTTAACAACGCACCTAGTACCTATATGCGCGTGATGAATCAAGTACTTAAACCATTCATAGGTCGATTTGTAGTAGTATACTTTGATGGTATCCTGATATATAGCAAGACTAAGGATGAGCATCTAGTGCACTTAAAGAGCGTATTGACTATGCTGAAAGAGAATAAACTCCACGCCAATCTCAAGAAGTGCATATTCATGTCACAAAAACTACTGTTCTTAGGTTTTATAATAAGCGGTGAGGGTATAACGGTGGATGAGGACAAAGTAAGGGCCATTAGAGATTGACCCACTCCCAAAACAATTACCGAGTTGAGAAGCTTTCTAGGGTTGGCAGGATTTTATAAACGTTTCATACGACATTTTAGTACAGTTGCTGCCCTATTGACTGAGTGCTTGAAGAAAGGGAAGTTTCGTTGGGATGGGGAAGCTGAGTCTGGGTTTGCTGTGCTCAAAGAGAGATTGTATAGTGCGCCGGTGTTGGCCTTACCAAACTTCGACAAACTATTCGAAGTCGACTGTGATGCCAGTGGCGTGGGCATTGGCACGGTGTTATCTCAGGAGAAGAAACTCGTGGCTTTCCATAGTGAGAAGCTTTGTGAAGCCAGGAGAAACTGGTCCACTTACAATAAAGAGTTCTATTTTGTGGTCAGAGCTCTGAGGATGTGGGAGCACTACTTGGTTAGAAAAGAGTTTATCCTATACTCGGATTTTGTCGCCCTGAAACACCTGAGTAATCAGACCCGCATCTGCAAAGATATGCATGCCAGATGATACAATTTCTGCAAAAGTTTCCCTTTTTCCTGATGCACAAATCTGGGGTCCAAAATAAGGTGGCAGACGCATTAAGTAGAAGGGCAGATTTGTTGGTCACCATGAGGGCTGAGGTGGTAGGTTTTGAGCAGCTGAAAGAATTATATGAAGAAGATGCGAATTTCGGAACTATATGAAGAAAATGTACTAATCAGGAACCCAATGACGGTTACTACATCTTGGAGGGTTACTTAATGAGGGGTAACCAACTCTGTATTCCCGAATCATCCTTGAGGGAGAAATTGATTAGGGACCTACATGGAGAGGGACTAGCCGGACATCTAGGGCGTGACAAGACACTAGCGGTAGTGGCGGCAAGATATCATTGGCTTTAGCTGAAAAGAGATATAAGGAGAATCGTGCAAAGGTGCTATATCTGCCAGATATCTAAAGGACATTCTCAGAATACTGGGCTGTACACTCCGCTACCAGTACCTGAGAATATCTAGGAGGATCTATCTATAGACTTCGTGTTAGGTTTGCCTCGTACCCAACGAGGTACTGACACTGTTTTTGTGGTTGTAGACAGGTTCTCCAAGATGGCTCACTTCATTCCTTGTAGGAAGACGACGGATGCACAGGGCGTTGCCAAGTTATTCTTTAAGGAGGTGGTCAGGTTGCATAGGGTTCCCAAGTCAATTACTTCTAATAGAGATACCCGATTTCTTAGCCACTTCTGGAGGACACTATGGTACATGTTTAATTCTTTTCTCAATTTTAGCAGCACAGCCCACCCTTAAACCGATTGGTAGACAGAGGTGACGAACAGGACCCTTGGAAATCTGATACGAAACATCTGTGGAGAGAAGCCAAAACAATGGGATTTGGCACTTTCTCAAGCTGAGTTCGCTTACAACAGTTCCATCCATAGAACTACTGGGAAGTCGCCTTTTCTGTGGTCTATACTAAAGCGTTGTCTCACGCCTTGGATTTAGCTTCATTTCCCAAAGGTGTTGAAACCAATGTTGCTGCTAAACACCTGGCGGAACAATACCACACGGTGGCATCTGACGTGAAAGAGAGAATCGAGAGGATTAATGAGCAGTATAAGAAGGCCGCAGACAAGCATCGAAGGAAGAAATTGTTCGGGGTGGGAGATCAAGTGATGGTGTTCTTAAGGAAGGAACGCTTTCTCATGGGCACGTATAGCAAGTGGCAACTAAAGAAGTATGGCCCCTACAAGATTGTCGCCAAGATCAATGATAATGCCTATGTGGTTGGGCTCCCAAAAAGCATGAAAATCTCAACAACCTTCAATGTAGCTGACTTATCCCCATTCTACGCGGATGGTGAACCCCTATATCCAGAACAGAACTCGGGGTCGAGTTCTTCATTGGCAGGAGAGAATGATGAGGACATCGTAGCTGAGACGGGTTGATACGAGCGTGTCTATTACAAGCACGGTCGTGTATGATGTCAGGGAGCTTCTAGAAACACACACATCTGCATGCACGGCTAGAAGGCATGACCGTGTGATATAGCAAGATGATTCCTAGAAACGTACACGGCCTCTTACACGGCTAGGAGGCACGGCCGTAGGTTCTGTTAGGATCTCTCTTAGAAACATACACAGTCTTCATACACGGCCAGAGGACACAACCGTGTATTATATCAGAAATATTCCCAGAAGCCTACATGGCCTGCATGTATGGCCGTGTACATGACAGATGACGGACGTGTAAACTTATATTTATTTCCACGTGTACATATATACTTCCTTTTTTTCATATTTTCTTGAGGAGTATATATAATTGCTAGGTCATTTTAGGGTTAGCTATTATTCATTATTCGATAAACACTTCTAGAGAAGAGTTTCTCTGCTTTCTTGATTGTGTGCAATTGAGATTTATCAAGGAATAAACTCATATTACTTTTTGTTTATTCGTGAGTTCCAATCCTAGAATTGGTCTCGTGTGTTTACGCTTTCCTCGCTGCATCAAAACCGTATTAAAGACCCAAAGTGAATAGAGTAATACACAGCTTCTCAACACGACCATGTTGTAACTGTGTTAAAAACCTAAAGTGGACAAAGAGATACACGGCCTCTCAACATGACCATGTTGTGATCGTGTTTAAAGAAAAAAAAAACAATGTTAATTGTAAGATACACGTTCCCTTAACATAATCATGTCTTGCTTGTATTGTGTTTAAAATGTCACCGAAATGTACATGGCCTTTGGCAAGACCGCATACTACCTTGTGTTCACCAAATTAACCTCCAACATGCCTGTGTTGAGTTGAAAAGTTTCACTTTCCATTTTAATTTATTGAAATTCAATTTTAAAAGCATGTAATTGGGATTGTGTATAGGTTTGAAGGATTTGTAAGCCTATAAGAAGTGTGAAGTGTAAAGGATCAAGTATTAGATTCAAGTACATGTATACCATGTTTGTTGTTTGTACTTGATAAATTAGATTTTTGCATATAGGTTTAATAATATTGTAAATGAACTTGATTGAGTGTGCATGTGGTTGTGAGTTGCTGCATCCAAGAAATCGAGTATGGATTGGTGTTCTTGGAGTGATACTTCGATGATCGATATGTGATGTTGTCTTTAGTAGAGTCGTGTATCGAAATGATCCGAATCTTATGTGAAAAGTTGTGATGTGTAATGTGGAAAGTTGATGTATAAGGACTTATAGACTTATGTAATGTGGAAGGTTGATGTGTGATGTGAATTTTTGAAAAGGCAAAATGCGGGGCTAAGTGGGGTCTTAAGGGATGAGGAAGGGAGGTGTATACGCAGATTCATTAAGAAGCTATATACAGTTTCTTCCTTAGAAGTGGAGATTTGGAGTATCTGTTGAATTTCGTAGTCATTGCAACATACACTATGGTTACTCTATTTCATTGTTGGTATTTTTAATTCATGTGATATCATAATTTTCCTTCCCATTTACCTGATGAACAGTGGTCTGAGACATTCCAATTATAGGCAGCTCAAGGAACCACACAACAAATACAAGGATAAAGGTCTTGTAGTTTCTTCCTTTCTTTGTTTGTTAGTCATATTTCATTATGTCAACAAGTTTGAGAATATTGTTCTTCCATTAACCATGGCAATACCATGCGTTCCTTAGTACCTTAGTTTGAAGTTATTACTACGAACTGCGGCACTTACTCCAACATGTCACATTTTTATTTTAATTTTTTTCTGTGTCTGTGTTTTATTTGTTTTAGGCTTGTTGGGGGTTGGGTTGGGGTATAATTTCAAGAAATTTGTCCATGCTAGTGAAGAAGAGCTACCAATTGAGCGCAAAAGGCATGAAATGCATACACAACAAAAGAACAAGCGTAAGAGAATCCAGGGTAGATAAATTCCTTAGTATGGATTATGTCAGCATGAACAAGCTATGTATATAACAACATTCCACAATGCACAACGTAATGTTATCCCTGAGTTTCCTTATTCTTGATGGTAGTGTTTAACATTTATATTATGTTGCTACTAATGTGTTGGTGCTATATTTAAGTTTATCTAATGAACTTATGGAGCTCCCTTTTAGGCATTTATACCATGTAATGTGAGGAATACCTTGCTTTGTGGAAGCTTGTTACTATTAAAATTGCATAGGGGTAGTCATTGGTTGGAATGTTCTAAGTCCACTAGCAGTAATTTCTGTCATGAAAGGTGGATTTTTCCTTTATCCCTGCTGGTATATAAAGGATATAGCTATTGTTAAGGGCTGGCTTAGATTTTATTGTTAGCTGGTGCTAAGAGGTTGAACTGTTTATAAGATCCACGCTTAATCATGTTAGTAAAAGCCTCATTGTTATTGCTTGTCTTTCTTATCGAATCGCACTTTTGTTCAGTTTCCAATTAATATAGTGGCCTTGAAAAATTATTTGGTGGTAATAGGCTAATCTTGTGATCATTTCAAGTATGGTATGGTCTTTGACATTTACTTTTCAGCATGGTAAAGACAAATTTTTAGACTGGAAGGATTCGCATGCTAGCAACATGATTTTTCAATGTCCTCTTTTTGAATGATTTATGGAATAGGAAAATGCCCAAGTCAAATGCAATGAATATATGCTATGTGATTTTGTATAGCCTAGATATTGGGCAGTGATGAGTATGCATTCAAAAAGGCTTATGAGAATGGAATTGGATATTGCAATAACTTTTCCTCCTCTTTGTTGTTTAAAATTTGCTCCCAAATTGTACTTCTTTAGCAATTGATTATATATATTATAAGGAAAGGTATTCATTATGACGGTTGGTACTTATATCTTACATGGATAAGCTATATGAATATATTGATTACATACATATCTACAATTCCTTTGGAATCGATGGAGCCTCAAATGTAAGCATTATTTGCTTGGCGATTTCTTATTGGGATTGGATACAACTTTACAGGTTTGCTAGTGTAAACATTAGTTTGTTATGTTTAGCTGTGGCAGTCAGTAGTCACCAATTTCTCTAGTTTGGTTGTGCTAATAGTTTCTATTATTTCAATAATTTCAGTAGTCACATGCTAATTATGTACTCTATTAAAAACTTACAGCTTGATAGTTTTTGTTATTTCCTCTTCTCACATGCTAATAACTTCTAGTTGCAGGTTTGAATCGTGCCTTGCACAATTATTGTTCCCTTGCCTTCTCCACAGGGTCACTTTGTCTTTTCACCTGTGCAATTCAACACCTACTCAAACATGTCGCATTCTGCCGTGAATGGTGGTGGAGAGCAAAGCACATCTAGGCCAATTTTAGGTTCAACTGTTAGGCTTTCTGCATAGATTGTATCGTTTTAGTAGTGATCTACCTTTTTTTTTTTATAATTATCATACTATATTCTAATACTTGTTAAGATCGGCGCACAATAAGAAAGTAAAGTATAAAATAAAAAAAAATAAAAAAATCAAAACATAAGGTTCACCTTTAAACTAATGTTACATTTAACAAAAAATTTCATTATAATTAATACCTCGTAACTCTTGGTTTTTTTTTTCTTTTTAATTATAAGTAAGAAAGTGACTATATAATAATAGCTATTTATAAATTCAAACTCAAACCGTTAATACTTTGAGACTCCCATCGGGCAGCTTTTAGTACTTGCACCGTTTTATCATACTATTTTTAATACTTATTAGGAGTTTTGCAAAAAAAAGAAAAAAGAAAAAAATTGCCAATAGTTGCCTCACGGTGAGGCTTCTCTGGCGATACATTATGGCAATTTTAAATTGCAAATGGCCTACTCCAGCAATTTTTTTTTTTTTTTACCGAAGTAGAGGATTATTTTGTAGTGCCGAATAGAATTAATGTTGCTCTCTTCCATCCTATAATTTTATCTCAAATGACCGTTGTGTCAAAAGACAAAATTTTCGTACAAAATTTTGCGATTGAGTCATGTTTTTCTTTATAAATTTTTATGAATGGAAAAAGTCCAATAATATAAATCAAACCCATAAACAATGACAATACATATAGATTATTGCTCCTAATGGAATTACTGACTTCCGAAAATTCCAGCATGACACCCAACATTCACATATAGTATAAAATTCTTAGGTCGGTCCCTCACTGTTGGACCTTATTTTATTGAAGTGGGCAATAAAAATATGAAATGATTAATGCTAAGACCTTCATGCTCAGTAAGTCATCCGGTACTTCTTTTTCGAATAAAGATGTTATAGGTATTTTTTTTTCTTTTTTTAATTTTCAATAATTCAATAATTTTTTTTTCATTTTAATATTTGTAGTTTAGTTTTTAATTGCATTTTTATATATCCTTTATTATAAAACTTAAGGATCATTACATCTTTTTTCTTTTTTCTTTTTTCTTTTTCAACATTTTAGTGTCTATACTTTTGTTTAAATTGCATTTTAGTGCTTATATTTTAATTTTGATTGCACTTTTGTGTCTAACCATTCACTAGTTTGTAAAAGAACTAATTTTGATTTTCTAAACTAATAACATTTAAAAAAATAAAATTATTTTTGTGTAATAAAATTTTGTTTATGCATAATTGCTACATACCATATCTAGTTTTACAAAATTTTTCATTCTCACAAAGCTCAAGATATGTACTTTTATTTAAAAAGAAAATCTAATACATGTCTTAGGGAGAAAATTTTATAATAATTATAACTTGCAAACCAAGTATCTAACCTTGAGATACAATTTTTTGGACTCATTGGACACTACAACAAAATTATACTTAGACAACGTTTGCAAATTTTGCAAATGTTGCCAATTTTTTTATGTTTTAGCCACATTTATTACACATCTTGTGAAATGGATTATTGGCGACATTTGTAGCCAATACTATGATATCTTATGGCATGATTTAATTTCTGATATCATTTTAAAATAAATATATTAAAAATAAAATTAAAAACCAATGTCAAATTTTCCCATTCCTCCCCCCAAAATTTATTGCTCATTTCACCAAAGAAAAAACCCCTTTATTGAATAGAAAAAAAAAAAAAAACCCTTAACACTATTCACCCTCCCTTTCTCTACCTCTCATCTACTTTCCCTTTCTTTGTCTCTCTCATAAAGCATTACGAGTCTCTGTCTCTCATCAACCATGGATCAAGTACATACACATCTCTCTCTCTCTAAAAAGGACATTTTTTGTAGATTAATTACAATAGAAGGAACTAGAGTTGAAAGACTTAGGCTCGATTGAAAGCAAAGACCCTAAGCAAGAAGGGACTAGAGTGCAAAAAGGAACGGAAAGTTGGTCAAACCCCATATTTAGGTATCCTTAAGCTAGATAAACTTCCCAATATGGTAGTTCAAGTTGGTAAAACCTTCGATTTGGGTTACATGTTTGTTCATTGACTTGGTAGTCGTTTGTGAAGGAGGTTGCTGACATTAGGAGGTAGGTTGTGTACTTAGGGGGCCATAGGGGAAGACTCTGTGTGGTGTTTCGTGCTTGTCACCAATGCACCTTGTTTCTTGCACTTTGTTGTCATAGGTTGTGCCTTTATAGTATGATGTGACTTTAGGTGATGGATGACCTTGGTTAGTTGTCATGTGAGTTGTTTTGCCCACACATAACCTTAAGTATGGTCACTTTCTTGGATACTTGGCCAAATACCACTAAATGGCTTGTTTTTCTCTAGAGTTTGAATCAGATGGGATATCCTTTGTCATGTTTAATTGGTAGACATCCTTGGATGCATAAACTCGTAAATATTACTAGTTACCGTAGACCATTAATTAATTATCTTTTGAGAAATTTATTCTTTTAAAACTTATACAGGAGATTGATAGTAGTTTTGCAATATCAACACTTAGGTACAACTAGTTGTTTACTTATTGGGTAGAATGAAGCCCCTAGCATATGATGATTTTCATTTGTTGTCTTTTCCATTGTAGGTGCAATTTCTCATTGTTCTCTTATGTTTTGAATTTCTTGCTTACGATAAGAGTAGATTATTATTCCTCACTTCTTTGTGAGATTGCCAATTTTTGTGCATAGGTTTCTATGCTCCACCAGTTTTCATTGCTAGCTTAAAAAAGACTTACATGATCTCTATAAAAAAAGGGAGCATCACTTACTAGATAGCAGAGATGAATATTAGTGGAATGGCCTCTCATACAGACATGAATAATGAACCTCCTATCTTAAGAGTACCCTTCACACATTTGTTAAATGAAACTGAACATAGATAAGTTGATCCTGCTTTATGTGAAGGAGACAATCTATATGGTGCATTTTTAGTTAAATTAAGAATATTCTAGTAATTGGAGATTTTCTCATGAAAATCCAATTCACATGTATATGAGGAAGTAGGATAAACTAGTGGATCATTCTACTACTACTCGATTGCCAATGATGTGGGGTCCATTTGTAATAAGATTTTCTTATGAGGTTGCACTTTGAATGCCTTACTAGGAACATATTTGGATCAACTAGATGTCACTGTAGGAATTAGCTAGCACTTGCAATGGAACAAATTGAGGAAAATGGAAGGGGTGTATTAGTATACCTTCGAGCGCATAAAGGAAGAGGCATAGGTCTAGGAAAGTTATGAGAGTATAAAAGTGATCTAAACAATTTGAAAATGGAAGTTATGACAATCAATGCTAACCAAGCTACTCGATATGAGTTATTAGAATCTATAAACTTGTGTTTGATGAGTCAGGTAGCTATTGATCAAAGAGGAAGGTTATTGATGTCGACAAAGAGGTTGAATCAATCCATTGAAAGGATTAAGGAAAGTAGAAGAATAATGCTTGAAATCGAGGAGCTTGGTGCTTTGATTCAACAAGATGTGCACCAACATCGGCAGTCCCTTCTTGTATTTCCTTTGTAATAGCGCTGCTAATTTATACTAGCGTACCTTATGGAATATTGATGATACTTGTGTTATCTGCCTACATTTTTTGGTTTGCTAGTGCTTCTCTTGAAAGTTTATTGCTTTATATGCAGATATGGAACATGCGTAATTCCAATAAGTGCCTTATTTGCTTCAAGTCTATGGTAGGCAAATTATATATTAATATGGCACCCATATTGTTGTCAATTGACTTGCCAATTCAAAATATTGATGCAATTGAAGTATACAATATTTTGGACTTAATCTTTCATCCTTCTATTCCTTTTTAACTAATAATATGTAGAATGCTGAAATATAATTGATGATAGGGTTGTAAGTACGTTTGTGTTCATTCTATAACATGGACATCGTAATAGTTTAAGTTGTAAATGCCCTATCATGCTCTCTTTGTGCAACATTGGAAACCGTAAAGTAGTAAGAAGATCTTTTTCTATAAATAACATTCAAATCAACCTGTAAAAAGAAGAAAAGGAAACAATAGTAGTTGAAAAAAATAATCTCGTTGCTTAGAGATAATTATGTCATATTAGCTTGAGTCGTGATGCCTCATCTACGTTGCTACATTGTGGGATGCATGTCATGTTAATTAGCTAGAAAAGGTCTATGTTTAGAACCTTTCTGTTAATGTGTATGGTTGCTTTGATTGAAATTACAAAAATTTGATCACTTAATAATGGTTTATCTGCTAGACAGGCTTGCATTTCTTTGTTACCTTCTTTCTTTTAATTTAAGCTCAAACTCTTACCCTTGAAGACACCTTTTATGAGATTAGTGGTGCTTTTTCAATGTTTTCATCTTGGAATATTGTTGCCATATGAGGACAAGATATTTACCATAAACACAAGAAACTTGCTGTTGTGATTATCCATATATAGGGAGATCCTTGTGGCAATTGAATATGTATTATGGGTAGCTACATTTCTTTCTTTCTTTCGATGTTCTAATAATTCGTCAAAGTCACTCACCAAATATAGAAGTGAATGATTACCTAAAAAGATACTAACAGAAGCTAACTTTGCATTTTTTATCTTACAGGTTCGGTAACATTGCTTACTTGTACATTTCAGTAGTCTTTATCCAAAAGCTAAAAGCCTTAAGTATGTGGAAGATCTTTTACATTTTTCTATCTTTTGTTCTTTCATGTATCTCTTTCCCTTATTGTTTGTTAATTGAATATTTTAGTGCTAGTGGCAACATTTTTTTTGGCTTTTCTGTGTGGCACAAATAAGCTAAGGTGTGACATGTTCTTGAACATGTTGCTTGTCATTATTGGAGTGGTCATTTCCACATATAGGGAAATTCATTTTATTGTAATTAGTACAGTTTACCAGGTTATGGGCATTTTTGCTGAGGCTCTTACGCTAGTTTTAACCCAAGTCCTCTTACAAAAGAAGGGCTTGACTTTAAATGCTATCACCAGCTTGTATTATATTGCTCCTTGTAGGTATTTACTATGCTTCTCATTGGGTACCATTCTGTTTTTAGTAATATTTATTGGATTATACAATGTTTGAAAGTAGGAATATAGATTTGATAGAAAGTGGAAAAGCAACATTGGTTGACTATTGCAATTCTATAATTTGTTTTCTAAAATGCGCTTGATTGAGAGTTTCCATGCTTTGTGAGTGTATGTACTCATATTAGCATGATTGTGGTGTGTGCTATTGTGCACTATTTAATACCCACGTCTCCATTGTAGCATATCAACAATATTAAAAAAATAAATAAATAAACTATAGTCTAGCTCAATATGCATAAAAATGAACATTGTTGTGATATGATTTATAGGTTGTTATCATGAATAAAGAACATATTCCCTAGTACTTTTTCTTTTAAACTATATCACATATATTGATATTTTCTTTTGCCTTTATCTAAGGAATTTTTCAATGCTTTTTCTCGTGGACCTTTGACCTTTGCTGTTCTTTCTAATATGGTTCATAGTCTCCCTTGAAACGTTAATGTTTTATGAGTAGCTGTAGTAGCTAACAATGAAGTAGTTGTGTTGTTTGGATAGGCTCTATCCATTATATTTATTGATGAATTGGATGTTATTTTAATTTGTTTTTCATTATTTACCAAAAAAATAAAAAAATTAAAAACAATATTTCTTTTCCACTCTCTATGGTTCACTTGGTAGTCAAGGTTAAGAATTTTTTATATATTGTAGTAGCATGTGTATTTGAGTCTTATGGATTGAAATATTTTTTTTTCCCTAAAGTGAATGTATTATTTGGGACCCACAAATTTTTAATCCTAGCTCTATAATACATTTGCAATATATGTCATTTAGTGTCAATGAAATTATGCGAGGATGACTGTGTTATTAATCAATTGCTTGATCATGGAGATTATGACTTTTGTGATTGTGTGATATTTAATAACTAGAAACTAAGTAAGGAGTAATTTGAGCTATTGATCCGAAAGCTAATTGAACAACTTTTGCATTGTAAGAATAGTTTATGTGCGATCTATCCTATTTCAGGAGATAATCAATATTGTTTGCATCTTCTAAGAATTGGACACCTTTTGACTTTCTTGTATACCTCGATATATGTGCTATGTTGTTCTTATGAATATTACATGGCATGGCATGTAGATTGATGCTATGCTTGCCACTACAAACTACCTATTATATATATGCTAGTAACTTCTTGAATTTCCTTTGTAATAGCGCTACTAATTTATACTAGTATTCAGCTCTCAAGTTTGGTGTGTGAATGGCCAAGAGAAAATTTTACTGATTTGGGTTGCAATTGTCAAACCTTGACTGAGGATCTTATCAATGAGATGTGTTAATTTGGATCTATGGAGCTTTATGCTATTACTGCTTTTATTAAAGGAGTTGCATTGCAAGAAGCTATCAAGGATCCAATTGTCCTTTAAGTTTTTATGCAAAAGATGCTTTCATCCCCTCTATTAATTTAGCTATCACTTAAAATGCACATTGTAGAAACTGAAAAGGAAGTATTTGATGTCGTATTGCATGCTAACTGTAGGAAATCAAACCAAATTCTTTTCTATATTAGGAATTAATATCCTAGGGATTTCATTGTAATACTCTGTGTATATATATATAGATAGCAATATTGTGTATCATATATATAGTGCATATTTTAGGAATAAAAAGATATAGTCAGAAATATTTCTTTTGTATATATATGTGTATCTATTCCTTGAAATAACAAGAGAGAAGTTTTTCATTAAACATTATTTGCTACATGGTATTAGAGCTACGGCCCAAAAAAAAAAAATCTACAGATGCTGCTTCTCTTCTTCTCTTCTGTCCTGTTTTTCTTTTTCGTACCGTCTCTCTCTCTCACTGTCTCTCCCTCTCTCCCGGGTAGCTCTCACAGCTCTCACAAACCTCTAGTATGGCTGATTCTGATGGATCTTCTGGGGGCTCCTCAACAACAAATTTGCTCCCTGGAATAACGCCAACACCCATTGAAAATAGTTTCATCCAACCGGTCATCAGTCATAAACTCAATGGCCATAACTATCTCCAATGGTCACAAGCAACAATGTTGTTTGTTAGCGGAAGAAATAAAGATGACTATCTCACTGGAGTTATTACTCAACCCAATCCACGTGATCCAAAATTCAAATCATGGAGGGCAGAAAACAATCTTGTTATGTCTTGGCTAATTAGGTCCATGACAACCAAGATTGGAGAGAACTTCTTGTTATACTCCACGGAAAAAGAAATTTGGGATGCTGCTCGTGATACATTCTCAAATCACGAAAACACAATTGAGCTATTCCATGTGGAAAGTACACTTCAAGAATTGAAACAAGGAGAAAAATCGGTCATCGTGTACTTCACATCACTCACTCGACTTTGGCAACAACTAGATATGTTTGAATCCCATGAATGGAATTGTTCCTTGGATTGTGCTTATTTCAAGAAGATCATTGAAACCAAGCGGATATTTAAGTTCTTGATGGGCTTAAATAAATCCTTAGATGAAGTCTAGGGCAGAATTCTTAGAACAAAGTCGCTGCCTAGCTTACGAGAGGTGTTTTCTAAAGTCCGGAGGGAAGAAAGTCGCAAGAGAGTGATGCTGGGAAACTCAAACAATCTAGTGTCAATAGAAAGTTCAGCTCTTGTTGCAGTAAAGGACCGACTGTACCTATCCAATGTTGCTGCAGTTGATAATAGGAGAATACATCAGAATGCGGGTGACAATCGGCCACGTCGAGGATGTCCTTGGTGTGATCATTGCAAAAAGCCAGGCCACCTCAAGGAAACGTGCTGGAAACTGCATGGAAAGCCACTTGATTGGAAATCCAGCAGAGACCGTGAGGCTAAGGGGAATACTGCTTTCACGGAGACTTCACCAACCATCAATCAAGCACCTTTCACCAAGGATCAATTGGAATTGCTCCAATAGCTGATCCATAATTCATCTAAATCAACATCTCCTCATGCTGGGGAACATGGATCAGGTAATCATGCACTACATGTTGCTCAGAACCCATCGTCATCATGGATAATGGACTCTAGAGCATCAAATCACATGACAGGTGACAGATCTCTTTTCACGTCTTACTCACCTTGTAAAGAACTACAAACTGTACGGATAGCCAATGGTACTCGCACTTAAGTTGCAGGAATAGGAACAATCTGCCTTTCAAGCTCTCTAATTCTCTATTCTGTGTTGTTTGTACCTGACCTAGATTGCAATCTAATCTCGGATAGCAAACTAAACAGTGATCTGCAATGTGAAACTAAGTTCTTTGCCAACTATTGTGTATTTCAGGACTTGAGCTCAGGGAGGACGATTGACAATGTTGAGCTTCGCAAAGGTCTCTACATTCTTGATGTAAACATCTCATCTTCATATAGCATCTCTAGCAATAAAGTTAGTCCTTGTCATGTTAGTCATTCAAATAAGGATAGTACAATCATGATGTGGCACTGTCGATTAGGTCATCCAAATTTCTTATATATGAAACGATTGTATCCATCTCTATTTATCAATAAAAATCCAAATTTATTTCATTGTGAAGTATGTCAATTTGCAAAACACACTCGGAGCACATACTATCCACTACCCTACAAACCAAGTCATCCTTTTTCCTTCATACATGGTGATATTTGGGGACCAACTCATATTCCCAATTTTACTGGTGCTTGATGGTTTCTATTGTTAGTTGATGATCATACACGATTGTGCTGGACATACCTCATGAAAGAAAAATCCGAGAGCAATCATATTTTCCAACACTTTCATGCTATGGTTAGAAACCAATTCAAGAGTGACATCTAAATTCTCAAAACTAATAATGCTAGAGACTTCTTTAACTCAAATCTCATTCTTTATCTCCAATCACATGGTATTGTTCAACAAAGTTCATGTGTTGATACACCTCAACAAAATGGTGTGGCCGAAAGGAAAAATCACCATATCCTTGAAGTTGCTCGCTCCCTGCTTTTTCAAACCAATGTTCCTAAGAAATTTTGGGGTGAAGCTGTACTCACAGCTACATATCTCATTAATAGGATGTCCTCACGTATTCTTAAATTCAAATCACCATTACAAATTCTCCACAAGTTTTACCTAACCTCACGGTTAGTATCACAAGTCGCACTCAAACTTTTTGGGTGCACTGCATTTGTTCACATTGATCATGGAAAGCTTGATGCACGTGCACTTAAATGTATGTTCATAGGATACTCACCAAATCAGAAAGGGTACAAATGTTTCTCTCCTCTCACACGCAAAATTCTATCATACTATGAATGCCACCTTCTTTGAAGAAAACCCATTTTTTCCCAATTCTGTAATTCAGGGGGAGCATGACTCTCATACTCATGAATTCCAAAATTGGGATTGGACTACTTTTATTGAAACAAGTCCATCTGGTTCTTCTCCCAATTCAGTTATATGTCAAGACACAAGTCCAAGGAGTTCATCACCGATGAACTATCTTAAACATCTTCTTCTTCCTATTGAAGAAATCAATGTTTACACAAGAAGGAAACGACCATTGCAGAATGAACAACAGACCCAAGAGATCCCCTCGAGTGACTATTCTGAAACAACGCCAACTGAGGAAGGATCTTGTTCCTAATTAGCAAAGGAAAAGGTAATCGATCATGATCCAAATTTAGATTTGCCAATTGCTCATAGGAAAGGAGTTCGATCATGCATGCAGCACCCGCTATGCAACTACATCTCCTACTCAAATCTATCACAGAAATTCCGAGCATTTGTAACCTCTCTAGACAAAGTTGTGATTCCCAATTCAATATACGAAGCTCTAAAGGTCCCTAAATGGAGGAAAGCAACACTAGAGGAGTTGAATGCACTTGAGAAGAATGGCACATGGGTTCTAACATCATTACCACCAAGGAAGAAGACTGTAGGATGCAAATGGATATTCTCAATCAAACAAAAAGCTGATGGAGGCATTAATAGGTACAAAGCTCTGTTAGTAGCTAGAGGATTCACGCAGTCATATGGAATTGATTATCAAGAAACTTTTTCTCCTGTGGCTAAGCTCAATACAATACGCGTGCTATTATCCATTGCTGCAAATCAGGATTGGCCACTGTTCCAGCTTGATGTGAAGAATGCGTTCCTCAATGGAGACTTAATTGAGGAAGTCTATATGGACATACCTACTAGCTTTGAAACTAAGAAAACAAGAGGAAAAGTGTGCAAGCTACAAAAGGCACTATATGGATTGAAACAATCACCTCGAGCTTGGTTTGATAGGTTCACAAGAGTACTTAAACAATGCGGGTACTCTCAATCTCAAGCAGATCACACACTATTCATTAAACATTTCATAGATGGGAGAATTACAATATTGATTGTATATGTTGATGATATAGTCCTTACTAGGAATCATGTAGGAGAGATGAGAAAACTTAAGATCTTATTGTCCAAGGAATTCGAAATCAAAGACTTAGGACATTTAAGATATTTTCTAGAAATGGAAGTAAGCAGAACTAGCAAAGGAATTTCAGTTTCTCAACGCAAATATGTTCTGAATCTTCTGACTGAAACAGGAATGAGTGGATGCAAGCCTGTTGAAACACCTATGGATCCCAATACAAAATTAATGCCTCGAACTGGAGAGTTAGCAGCAGATAAGGGGCGTTATCAACAGTTAATAGGAAATTCGATATACCTTACCCACACACGCCCAGATATAAGCTTTGCAGTCAGTATTGTGAGTCAGTATCTAAGCAATCCATCTACAGATCACATGGAGGCAGTGAATAGAATCCTCAAGTATCTCAAAAAGGATCCTGGAAAGGGGTTAATGTTTGAGAAGGCACATGATAGATCACTTGTTATCTACACTAATGCAGATTGGGTTAGATATCCTATTGATAGAAAATCTACATCAGGATATTGCTCATTTTTTTGGGGAAACCTGGTAACATGGCGAAGTAAGAAGCAACAAGTAATAGCTCGCAGCAGCGCTAAGGCTGAGTTTCGAGCATTAGCTTAAGGCATATGTGAAGGAATTTAGTTAAAACGTCTCTTGAATGAACTCAAGATTGGTATGGCTGATCCTATTCAAGTGATGTGTGATAACCAATCAGCAATTGCAATTGCCAAGAATCCAGTTCATCATGACAGAACAAAGCATGTCGAAATAGGTAGGCATTTCATCAATGAGAAAATAGAAGGAAAAGAGATTTCTCTTTTATGTTCCTTCTAGACAACAAGTGGCAGATATCTTAACAAAGGCTCTATTTCAACCTAACTTCATTGAACTAAGTTCCAAGCTTGGTTTAATGAACATATATCATCTGGTTTGAGGGGGAGTGTAGGAAATCAAACCAGATTCTTTTCTATATTAGGAATTAATATCCTAGGGATTTCATTGTAATATTCTGTGTATATATATATATAGATAACAATATTGTGTATCATATTTATAGTGCATATTTTAGGAATAGAAAGATATAGTCAGAAATATTTCTTTTGTATGTATATGTGTATCTATTCCTTGAAATAACAAGAGAGAAGTTTTTCATTAAACATTATTTGCTAAACTAACCTTGATTTTGACAATTAGCCTTGGCCAACAATATTAAGAGATGCAAAGGACCTTGTTTAGAAGATGCTGACTCGAGACCCAAAAAGATGAATAACTTTTGCACTAGTATTAGGTGAAAATCTAGCTTAAAATCTATGTGTTTTAGATTGCTTTCCTTCTTACTCAAACCCATATGTTAAGTCCTTAGTCAAATGAACTTAATTGTGCTCTTATCTTCTTGCCATTGGGATCATTTTCATGACATCTACTCATTTATACTAATGCAGATCATCCATGGCACAAAGAAGGTGGAGAAGCATCGGACAAGCTACTAGACAATGTTGTCCTTTCAAGGAGGAAAAATGGAAACTCCATAAGCTTTTTGGTTAAGTCTCCTTTCTACAATTGCTATTTCTACTTAGAAAATCATTCCAAGTAGGTTGACCTTTCTGTGCATTAATCATTAATTAATTCTTTTAGATACAAACTTTTCTCCTCTTTTACTTGCTTTAGTTTGATAATGTATGTTGATTGTGCTCCTTATATTTAGACTTTATTAGGAATTATTGCCATTTTTCTAGAATAATCCTTATAATCTAATGTTTCTATTCATGAAAATAACAATAGAAGCTCTCTTCTAAGTTCTAGATATGATGTCTCCAATTCTACGTCTTTCATTAAGGTATAAAGATTTTGGCAAAAAGGTATAATTGCCAAATTTGTATTGCAAATTCTTGATCTACCCCATTTCTTTAGAATTATTAAAAGTTGAAGTTTGTTATCTATTGGTATTGACTAAAGAGATACTTAATATCACCGTCTTTACCATTTCTTTTCTAGTGTTTTCTCTATCAAGAAGATAACTTGTCATTCCCACTCTTCTGCCTAGACTGGAATGTTGATGATGAAATACATCTTCTAGATGTCATTCACTTCACCTTATTGTGTTTTCATTGTGAAGTAGGGAATCTAAGGGATTGATGTGAGAATGTCAAGACCTTAGGTGCTGGTTTTTCTTCTTCTACCGATTGTATTTATGTCACAGTTTGAGTGGAAGCAAGAATTTGGTAGTGAAGTTGAGCTACATCCAAACTAGTCTATAATTGAGCATGAGGAAGGAAGAAGCTGCCATAGTTGACTATGGGTATAAATTATAAACAATCAAATTTGTTCATTGTTGTCCTTTCATAAGGATATGTGATTTAGGCAATAGTGCATATACTTGAAAATATATTGGTTTACCATGTATGGTTAATTATTTTAGAGTAATGGAACTTTTGGAGGAAAAGTATAACATTTACAACTTGTGACTTCTCTTTTGAATGTGGACTTCACAAAGGAATTATTGGCTTACTTGTTAAGATTTGGAAATTTGTTCCCAATGAGAAAATTCCCATGTACATATATAACCATCTATAGTAAATTAGCATCATTTAAACATTGCTAATAGGTTAACTTAAATAATGTTTAAACGTCACAAATAGTTTAACTTACTCAACATTTGAATGTCACAAACAATTTAACTTACTTAATGTTTAAACATTGTAAATATTACTCTTTTACTGTGTTTACAATCTCGATTAATTTATGTAATTATGATTTTACTACAATTAAACGTCGCATATAATTAATTTTAGTTATGTGTAAACATTGCTAATATTACTCTTTTACTATGTTTTAACATTACAAATGTTACTCATTTACTACGCTTTTTATATCCATTAATTTTTTTAATTGTGGTTTTATTATGTTTAAACGTCTCTTATAAACTATTTTTAGCTACGTTTAAACATTGTGCAATATAAGATATTTGCTCAATTTTTACTTTTAGCAATGTTTATTTTATTAATGTTGCAAATAATTTCTACGATGGACCTTTTGCAACATGTATTAGCAATAGTTATTAAACATGGTTAAATCTTTTTTGCGACATTTATTTTATGTTTAGCAATGTTTATTAAACGTTGTCTAATATTGAATTTGTTGTAGTGGGATAGTGGATAGTGCTCTTAAATATAGTATATATTTTGTTATATCTTTGACATTATTTGAATACTAATAATTAGATGTAGGCAACATCATAACTTACAAATTGAACATTGTATAACTAAGAAGTTATGGCCATTGAAAAGATCATATCATGACTCAAAACTACTCATTTGAAAATTGCCTATATTTAGGCAAGACTGGCTTAACTCTTTTATATTTATAACTTTGAAATTTACACAATAAATGATCAAAATTATCAAAATAAAATTTTTCTTGAAATAACCAAAGTTAGTCAATATAAATTAGAAAATCAAAGCTAATAATCAATGACAAAATAGGGGTAAAATTAAAATTTTGAAAAGAAAATTACTAATTAATCCTATAGATACAATTAAAATCAAAGGTAAGTTAGTAATTATAATATATAATCTAGATATTTATTTATTATGATTACACAAATGCCCTTAAGGATCAATTGAATAAGAAAGGGTGTAAGGGTAATTGTCTTTAATTTGAATTAGAAGGCAAATATAGGAATGTGATTAGAAGTGAAAGGTCTAGAATACTAATAAGTATTGAAAGGACCTTATTTTTAGTATTTATTGAATATGATTTTACATAAATTTTATGTGAATTTATCAAGAAAAAAAAATACTTAAGTGCTTAATATTTGATTTCAAGGTTTAAAGAGTGCAATTTAAAGATTTAAAGAAGGTTCAAGCAAAAAACGAGGCGAAACTTGACAAAATATGAGAAAAGGTGATTTACTTGTGTACACAACCTTCAGTATGGCTATGTTGACACCAATACTAGAGAGTAAAAAGCGATCAAAATGTAACGTGAAATTGTGCCTTAACTGTTGCACAAGCTATGTAGAGAGTAATACCGAAAGAAATTTGACTACAAAAGAAAATGAAAGAATTCCAAAGTGTACAACCTTAAGCACAACTATACAGAACCTTGAACGCTAGAATTTCATGTTACTCTAAAGTACACACCCTCGAGCATAGGCATGCATTAGGCCATGCATGCTACCATGTTTCTTATACTATAAATACTCACTTTAATTTGAAAATTAGGGATTTGGATCTTTTATTACTCATAATCACTCTAAAAACCCTCGGAGAGCAAAGTTACAAAAATTGAAGAGGAAAATCGTTGAAGCATCATCGGAGATTGCAAAACATCTACAATGGTTTATTCTTTCTGTCATAATTTCTTACTACTCCTTTAGATTTTTCGTGATTACCGAAGGAGTAGATTTATATACCCTATATCTTGTGAAACTATAAACCATGTGATTAAATTATTTATTAATTAATGAAAAGTTTATGCCTTTGTATCTATTCATGTATTTTAATTGCTTTGTGATTAATTTACATGTGCAAATTAATTGAATGACTGATTATTGTTAGATAAAATGAGGTCTAATTTAATAGGATAAATCTTCATGAAGAGAAAGATTATATGTTTTACCTAGAGGTAGGGAAACTTTGATTTTCTACACAAAGATTAAATCTTTATTTAGGA
Source organism: Laguncularia racemosa (assembly GCA_037954665.1). Lineage (NCBI taxonomy): Eukaryota > Viridiplantae > Streptophyta > Magnoliopsida > Myrtales > Combretaceae > Laguncularia > Laguncularia racemosa. Next base: position 162,337 of record JBBMOL010000487.1, on the reverse strand, counting down.
ATTATGAACTTAATGAAATCTTATAGGGCGATAGTGAGGGATAGGTCTCCACTATTCCACATAGGGTTATTAATTAATTAACTCGATGGAGTAATTAATTTTATTGAGAATTCTTGCAATGCAAGGCATAAACAAATTGTTAATTAATACATTATTATAAGAAAGCTAGGGTTTAGTGTAGATCATGATGAAGGGTATGTTTTTGTGATTGAATTTATTTATTAAAGCGATTAATTAATCTTAGGGTTATCAGATTAGTTAATTAGTAATTTAATTTATTAATCTCACATTAAAATTTAGACTAGATAGTAGAAAAATAGTAATATTAGTACTTATTTTTAAGATTCTTAAGGATGACACTAATTCCAATCTATACTATATTAGATAGGTACACTTGCCTAATTAGGTTGTTAGATTTCTTTGAGTTTATAAATTTATAATTTAATACGATCGAAAGAGTGACTCACCAAGTTTTTAGTGCCATTGCTGAAGATCTACCAAAACAATATTAGGAAAAACCTTATTATCTGTTACTCTAGTCATTTATTTTATTTGTTTTGTTTCTTTCTACTCCTTATCTTTTGAATACTCTAACTCGTGACCGTTGCTTTTGTAGTGCATGATAAGGACTCTCCCTTCTGACATTCTTGATCTAGACCCTAAGATTGAGAGAATACTTCACAAGATTTCGAAGAACACAACTGTTGGATCTTTTAGACAATCGGCAATTAAGGGAGAAATGTCGATTATAAAAGTCATAACAGTGGTAAAGGAAGAGGAATTGATTGAAGAATTTTTAGATAGTGGATAAAATTATTGGAGAATATTAAAGAGGAAACGCAAGAGATAATGGCTGAGGATCCACCTAAGACTAATCTAGATTATATAAAGCCTACCCTAGAAGAAATAGGGCCGGCCATTGTGAAGCCTCCCTTTTAGGCTAATAATTTTGAAATTAAGGGTGTGGTGACTCAACTCATGCAACAATATTATCAATTTGATAGATTACCGAATGATGACCCCCATGCTCACATTTAAACATTCTTATAAATTTGTTAAACTTTCAAGAATATTAAGGAAACAGATGAAATGATGCATACTAGATTATTCCCTTTCTCACTAATGGGGAAGGCTAAAACTTAGTTTCAATTATTGGGTCTTGGAGCTTTAACTACATGGTATGACGTAGTGAAGCAAGTTCTAGTTAATTACTTTCTCCTATACAAGACAACTAAGCTTTGGAATGACATTACAACATTTATGCAATAGGATGGTGAGACCATGTGTGATGCTTGGCAAAGATGGATGGAATTGTTAAGAAAGTGCCCACATGATTAGCTACCCATATAGATGCTGGCTCAGACCTTTTTTAATGGACTTAACCCAACCACTCGTTAGTTGGTAGATGTCGCAGCTGACAATACATTAAATTCTAAGACCTTAGAATAATCCTTGAAACTTTTTACTGATATAGCTAAAAATAATTATTAGTGAGGCAACAATAGAGGGAAGCAAAAAGTTGCGAGTAAGTATGAAATAGATCTCATGACTATTTTAGTAGGGAAGATGGAAGCTCTTAGCTACCAAGTTTCTACCTTTAAGAATTCTTAAGGATCACAAACCCAAGGAGGAGATGCTAGTGAGAATATGGACTTCCATCAGCAGTATGAGCAAGTAAACTACCTTGGGAATCAGAATAGGTAGCAATATAACCCCATATAATAATACCTATAATCCTAGCATGAGAAACAATCCCAACTTCTCTTATGGCAATTAGCTTCCGCCACTAGAATTCCAAAAGCAGCAAATGCGACCCTACTAGCCTATGCCCTATCTACTAGTCTAACCACCTCAACAGGAGAAGAAAACTAGTTTAGAAGATTTGGTGAGCTAATTCATTCAAAGCTCTGAGGTGAGTCATTGGAATCAAGAGGCTTTTATTCACAACCTTGAGAAGAAAATCGGCCAATTGGCTAAGATGATATCTGAAAGTTAATCGAGTTCCCTCCTTAGTAACATTGAGATTAATCCAAAAGAATAGATGAAAGCCATATCCTTGAGGAGTGGGAAGGAACTGCGAATTGAACAAAAATTTAAGAAAATGTAAGAGGTGGTCAAACTTTTGAGACGGAAAAGGTGGAACTTGAGAAGCAAAAACCTAAAAAGCAATCACCACTAGTTGTTTAGGACTATGTTCCAAAAATTTTATATCCAGCTCACTTCAATCAAAACAAAGAGAAGCAGCAATTCAATAAATTCCTTAAACTTTTTAAATAGTTGCATATTAATATTCCATTTATTGAGGCGCTTTTGTAGATGCCAAAATATGTTAAGTTCTTAAAAGAACTTTTTTCTAATAGTTGGAAGTTGGAGGATGTTTCTATAGTAGAAGTTAGAGCAAACTGCTCATTTATTATTCAAAATAAACTTTCTCCAAAGCTAAAGGCTTTAGGTAGTTTTACAATTTTGTGTTTGGTCGGTGATATTTCAGTTGATGAAGACTTAGCCAATCTTAAGGTAAGTTTTACTTTGTTTCCATACTCTTTCTTCAAGAAATTGGGGTTAGCTGATTCAAAGCTTACTAGAATGAGTATATAGCTTGCTAACCGATTTGTGCAAATCCCTAAGGGGATTATTGAGGATGTCTCGGTAAAGGTAAGAAATTTCATATACCCTATTGACTTTATAATTCCGGACATGGATGAAGACAAGGATATGCCTTTAATCTTCAAAAGACCAATCCTTACCACTATTAAGACAATGATTGATGTGGGGAAAGGTAAGCTTACATTGAAAATAGGAGATGAAGAGTTGGTAATTAAGATGGTTGTAGCCATGACACTCTATGTTTGTTGGTGACTCGTGCTATTCTATCGATGTTATTGATTCCTCAGTAGACGAGCATATTGAAGAGATCTTATGTAAGGATGAGTTAGAATTAAGCATGACACATGGAGAGGAGAAAGACATGGACAACCCAGAGGTTGAGGCATTCACTGAATAACTTAATACTATAGAAGAAGTTACACCTTAGAGAGATAAGTGGAGAACACAAGTATATGAGAATATGAAGATATACAAAGAAAGGATAAAGAAATATCATGATATGCACATCCGCCATCTAAGGGAGTTCAAGAAAGGGGACCAAGTGCTTTTGTTTAATTCTTGATTGAAACCTTTTCCTAAAAAGTTGAAATCAAGATGGTATATTCCTTTTGTGGTCAAGAAAGTCCTCTCACATGGTATAGTGAAGCTCGAGCACCCAGAGCATGATGATTTCAAAGTAAATAACCATAGACTAAAACTGTACATAGGAGACGGAACAAAACATGAGTATCGAGAAGAGTTTAGGTTCCAAATACCAAATATTTAACTAAAAAGTGAAGGATATTAAGCTAATGACATTAAAAAAAATTGCAATTCTTAAGAGGCAACCCATGACTAATTTAGGTATGCTAAGTTCTTTTTATTTCATTTTTATTTCACTATCTTAAGTCTTTCTTATTAAAAAATTGTAGACTTGTGAGAGAGGAAGTGAGCTTACTTGAGAGGAATAAGAGTTAATCCTTAAGTGTGGGGAAGCATCAATCAAGTAAGAAAATTCAAGCTTAAACTTGTTAAGTGTACCTGGTAAGTCATTTTCTTACTCTTTTAATTATGTTAAAGTGCACAATGGACAATCACATGGATCAAATAGCTTGGAGAGTTTTACTTGAATTCCATACAATTTTTAAACAACTGCACAATTGTGAGTAAAAGTAGTGTTCAAGGTAGTGCACACATAAAAAGGAGCTTTTGGGCATTTGTTAGAACCTTGTGTTGTCACGCTCCAAAGGAGGGCTCGGAAGTTTCCGCTAAAAATTATCATGGCACGTGTGTAACTGTTATATGATAACTATCTTACGAGTTAGAGAATGTAAGACTCTAAATAGTTAATTATATTTATGACTAATCATATTATATATAATTATATAATAATTAGTCATAAATATAATTAACTATTTATATATATATATAATATATATATATAATCATAAAATGATTAGAACGTCATATCAAGAAACTCTCTGTAAAAAATAGCCATTAGCATGTGCTCTGGTAGCTAGGGTTTCTTACCCTTTTCCCAAAACAGCCATAGCCGCCGCAACTATGACCAGCGGCAGACCCCCCCCCGCAGATGGCCCCGCCCATAGTGGCTCCGTCCTATGCAAAAGCCCTCCTTGGAGGCCCCTCTGCTCCCGTTACCTTTACAACAACACCCCCAGATTTCAACATGACATCCATGCCCACCATCTACAAAGGCGAACCCACCTTCATCATCACCAAGACCGAAAGCGAGCAGCTCGCAAAACCCTTCCGCTTAGCCCTAATCGGTAAATTCTCTAAGGGCAGACCGAAGATGGACACTCTCTCGCAAAACCCTTCCGCTTAGCCCTAATCGGTAAATTCTCTAAGGGCAGACCGAAGATGGACACTCTAAAAAAAGAATTCGACAGAATAGGCTTCAAAGGGGGTTTCTCCATCGGAGCTATTGACTTCCGCCACATCCTCATCAACTTCGATCTTGAAGACGACTACCAGCAATGTTGGATTAGAGCCATATGGACCATGGACTCATACGTGATGAGAATCCTAAAATGGACGCCCTCATTTCGTTCAGATAAGGAATCATCCCTCGTTCCCGTTTGGGTTTCACTAGAAAACCTCCCGATTCATCTTTTTGAAGAATGTTACTTACGCCGGCTAGCCCTGATGATTGGAACACCTCTCAAACTGGATGAAGCTACAAAGAAGAAATCTCGGCCCTCCGTAGCCTGAATCTGTATCGAAGTTGATCTCCTAACAGATCTACCAACGCGTCTTCGATTGGGTGAAGGAGACGAGATCTTTTTTCAAAAGGTACGGTATGAAAACCTCCCCCTATACTGTCGCCTATGTAACACAGTTGGTCATGGGGCAGCAAATTGTCGAAAACAAGGACTGAAGGCTGCTTCTACTGCACCTAGGAGAACCATCGCAGCCGAGCCTAAACCCCCGTCTCAGGATCTGGACAAACCCTCAAACTCATCTGGGCTTCAAACTTCGGACAAAGCTGGCACACTCCTGGACCCCATTGAAAATCAAGCTAATAACTTGCCAAAGCCTAATGATAAACCCTCTGAGGTAATGCTAATACCCACTCACGGACAGATCCAAGGACAAAGTGACGGAACCAATGGACAAGGTAGACAAGAAAAATTCAGGGAACAACACACTAAAGCCCCCTGCTACAGAGGACTCTGCCCAAGACACTGCTACCAAAGAAAAACCAGAAGAAGCAACAATAGCACACTCCAAGCAAAGACTTCGGCATAACAATCATACCAAAGCGAACAGGATACCAGCTGACCCAACATCATCTCAGGTAACCACATTGCTGCAAACCAATCCTATTTCTCCAGCTGAAAATATCACTACTACTATTGCATCTCTATATGTGGAACTACCCAATATGTCTACTGATCCACTGGTGACAACACCCCTTTATTTCAATGTGTTCGCTGAGGATACTGAACAATTAAATGAGGAAACGGATTATGATCGGCATCTAGGGGAATCCACTGATGCATCTGAAGACGTAGTGTCAACACAAACCCCCCCCCCCGCTTGACACAATCTGACGATGAAGCTACCACCACCAAAAAAACACAAACACAACTTCAGCCCAACAAAGAGGGGCACTTTTTATCCAACAAACCCTCGGCGCTCCACAAGGATATCTGGTGACCCCAAACACCCCTCCTTTTAAATGATCAATATGCTCTTTTGGAATGTACGTGGGATTGCCAACAAAGCATCTCAGCGTCGTCTTAAATTCTTAATACAATCACATAGAATATCATTAGTTGCCCTTCTTGAACCAATGGCAAACACTGCTGTCCTCCAAACATTGAGAAATAAATTCAATCTCTTTACAACACTCTCTTCTGCTAACAACAAAATTTGGATTCTTATCTCCAATGAATTCTCTGTGTTATCCTCAACTGATCACGAGCAAATTTTATCCTTGGAAGTTACCCACCATCAACTTCCCACCACAATTTTGATTTCTGTCGTCTATGCCTCCTCCACAACACAGGGCCGCTTGAGTTTATGGTCGACAATGCAAACACTCTCCAGGTCTTCTCAAGGTATGCCATGGCTAATAGGAGGAGATTTCAATGTCATCCGTTCAATAAATGAATACAAAGGAAACTCCACTCCCAACCAGGGGGCGATCTTTGATTTCAATAATTGCATAACCGAATGCAATCTCATTGAGCTTCTAACCGTGGGGAACGAGTTCACATGGCAAGGAGCGAGATCCAATGGAATGGTATTCAAGAAACTCGACCGCTTGCTCTTTTCAACAGATTGGATCTCCTCGATTCAGGTAAACTCCATTCAACACTTGAATAGAGCTTCTTCAGACCACTGCCCTATCTTCTTTCAATGCCAAAAGGAAGCATCATCCAAACCAAGCCTATTTCGATTCCAGAAGATGTGGCTCAAAAGACAGGAAATATTCGAAATCATTAAGGAGAATTGGTCTCAGCCAACAGACTCTTATGGCATGCTAGCTTTCTCACTTAAACTTCGGAGACTCAAGTCTAGGCTTAAGGATTGGAATAAAAAACAATTTGGGGACGTTTTCAAAAATCTGAAGAACGCGGAAGCCCAAGTCTCTAGTCTAGAACAGCTGTACGAAGCGACTGGAGAAGTCGAAGACAGACTCAACCTAGAGAAGTCCAAATCCAACCTATTCTCACGCCTCAGGGAACACACGAACTATATACAACAGAAATCCAAGATGAGATGGTTCAGAGAGGGAGATGGAAATTCAACTCTCTTTCATTCTTTTGTTGCAAACCGTAGGACCAAAATGATGATTCATAAAGTCAGAAATGGAAGAGGTGATTGGATATCATCCCCTGCTGAACTAGAAGAAGAAGCCATCCAATTCTTCACCCACCTTTTACGGTAACAGCTAGTTGATGATGATGCTGGAGCCGAGAATAGGCTACTTGCTAACATCCCGAACTTGATTACTATTGAAGACAACAGGGCATTGCTGCGTCCCATCATGGGCCCAGAGCTAAAACAAGCTGTTTTTGGATTAGATGAGGAAAGTTCACCTGGCGCGGATGGATACGGAGGTTTCTTCTACCGCTCCTACTGGGACATAATTGAACAAGATCTCTTAGCTGCAATTCGAGATTTTATGGCTGGTACTCCAATTCCCAGATCGGTAGCAAGCACTCTGATTGTCCTTCTACCTAAAAAGCACTCCACAACATCATTTGCGGATTATAGACCGATAAGCCTCTGCAATTTTTTGAACAAAATTTTCACAAAGGTACTAACCGAAAGGTTGAAGCTAGTTCTACCATCCATAATCTCACCGGAGCAGTCAGCTTTCCTAAAAGGTCGCGACATCACAGAAAACATACTCCTTGCTAAAGATCTCGCCCAATTCCTAGATCATCCCTCAAGAGGCGGAAACCTGATAATCAAGATGGATATGATGAAAGCTTTTGATCGGGTATCATGGTCCTTCCTCCAGAACTTAATGATCAAATTTGGATTCGCACACCATTTTGTATCACTTATCCTGGGCAATCTCAGAGCAGCCTGGTTTTCAATTATATTAAACGGAGGTCCAGTTGGTTTCTTCCAAGCATCTAGGGGTATCAAACAAGGGGATCCACTATCTCCATATCTCTTCTTGCTAGCTTCGGAAGCCTTATCTCGCGGACTAAAACACCTTCAAGAGACAGGGCAAATACTTCCATTTCACACTCCCTCATCAAACTCAGCCAAAATAACGCACCTAAGTTTTGCAGATGATGTCTTGATTTTCACTCGTGGTGACAAAAGGTCCTTGCAGCATCTCAACAGATTTCTTTCGGATTATGAGCTAGGTTCTGGACAAAAAATCAATAAGGACAAGAGTTTTTTCATCCCCCCCAGCAACCGCCCCCCAATCTACACCCAACAAGTCTTGACTTCTCTTGGAATTCCGGATAGCTCATTTCCGTTCCAATATCTAGGATGCCAACTCTACAGGGGTAGAGTACAAGAATGTTATTTCTCACACTTAATCGACAATTATGAAAGGAAGCTAAGCCATTGGTCCACCAAGATCCTATCAACTGGAGGTAGAGTAATACTCATCTGTCATGTGTTGCAAGCAATTCCACTTCACACGCTCACAGCAATTCAACCCCCCAAATCAGTGATAAAGAAGCTTGAGCACAAATGTCAACAATTCCTATGGGGATCCTCAGACTATGGTAACAACAAACATTGGAGGGCTTGTCATAGAATCACTTTTCCATCAGATGAAAATGGACTTGGCATCCGAGATTTTTCCTCCTTGATTAAAGCTGCATCACTAAAGCTATGGTGGAAGTTTAAGCAAGGCAAGAGTCTTTGGGCAAATTTTATTAGCTCATTGTCTGAATCATCAAGGAAACGTACTTCATGGCGACGTCTTCAACTTATACAAAATATAGCAGAAAAGAATACCTGTATACAAGGTAACAAACGCATATGGATGCCATCCGTCACCGGTGCGTTCAGCTATAAGTCAGCATATGAAGTGGTTAGGCCGAGGCAACAACCCATTCAATTTTTTGAAAAAATTAAACATCATTTTCTTCCTCTTCGGATTCGCATATTCATGTGGAGATTATTCAATAAACTATATGCCTTTCCGGAAGTTCTTTGCAGTTTTGGATTCACCCAGAACCCCTCTCGATGCCCATTGTGTCTAAGTGAAATAGAGTCCATACAACACCTTTTTCCTCCAATGCAAAGTGGCTACTGATCTATGGTTTCTTATGGCTACCTGGCTAGACATCCATATCCCTCCGGTTGCCGGCTTGTGGAATATGATACAAAATTGGTTCCAAGCGCATCCAAAGGGCACAGTGTTTAGCTTAATATGTCAGCTAACACCAGCCTTCATTTGCTGGGAACTATGGAAGGCGAGGAACATAATGATCTTCGAAGGTCGCACAACATCAGTTGGAGCACTGTATCACAGGGTCAAAGACCAGCTAACCCTAACGCTCAGTTCCTACTCCCCCAAAGTACATACCGCGCAAGAAGTTGCAGCTATCAAAAACCATTTCGCAACCATCTTGGAGGTAAGGGGGAAAACAAGAAAAACCATCAAATGGTTGAGACCCTCATCAGGTTATGTCATTAACTCCGCTGTTTCAAAAAATCCGGAGAGAGCGGCTTGGGCTTACACTTTGCGACGGAACAATGGTTCGTTTATACATTCAAACATGAAATGTGTAATGGACACATCAGTGACAATATCTATAGAACTGGAGGGTATCCTCTTCGGTCTACACTCATGTGCTACCAACAATATCTCCCCAATACAGATCCAAACCAGCAACAAGTCACTAATATCCTATCTTCAAGAAGGTATAGAGTGTCCGTGGCAACTATCCCTTAAAATAACGGAAGCAAAAAACCTGATGCAGCTACTATCAACATCTGTTGTCCATGTATACAGCAAAACAAATGCTCTAGCGGCAGGCCTTTCTCACCATGTAACTCAACTTGATAGTACCACTATCGTGCGCCGGCAAGATCTCCCCGGAAAGCTCAAAGGCATCTACCTTCTAGATATTGCTGGATGTCCATACATTAGAACTAGATAGCTCCTATCACAAGCTAACCTACTGTTCCTTTGTTTACTTCCTCCAGTTGGAGGAATGTCTTTTTTTGTACAGTATTACTAAATACTGCTCAACTGTAAGGTCTTTTTGAAGGAATCAATAAAAGGAACAGCCATACTGGCTTTAAAAATATATATATATATATATATATAATTATATAATAAAATATAACTATGGATTCTATACCCCACGGTCAACCATGATCATAAAGAGTTGGTATCCCCTACCAACCTGTAAAATGGAATAAACCTTACATCAGGGCCCACAAATAACATTTTATCTAGAAAGCCTATTAATCAATTTCTTACTTTATCATTCTAAGCTTCCAAGGACACTCAACATTTCACATCTCATCCCATCCCATCCTTTTACAATTTTACCTGCAAAATAGTCTATAGAGGGGTGAGCACGTTACAACTCAATGAATGGGAGTATAATACTCTCGATGCTACATACACATAAGCAATCTCAATCAAGTTATCAACCATATGCTATGCATGAGTAATCACATGAATGCAACATTTCATGTAGTCTTCTGTTAACCAATGTGTAGTCTAGGGTTTATGATCCCCTTAACTTTGGGTTAGGGATTCCAAAGCCACCATCAGTGCCCAAGTCTCATAACCTGGTTTAATTTTCTCATCACTTTAATATCAATAATATACTCATTTTAAAACCAGACGCTCCTGTGCTTTTGCATCAGTCGAAGCAACACCTTCAAAGACACTTTGGACTAAGAACCGGTAAGGTGTAAACAATCCTCTAATCCAGTAGTTCACTTAGGATGGTTCAGTAATATCACAATTACTTATGGATACCTTGTGATAGTGATGGCCTTCAAATTTATACAATGTCTCGTGTAATACATGTCTTATTTTAATTAAATCTCATCCCTTAATTATTCGATTTAGGGTGATCAATCAATATATAATAACATCCAATCTACATAAGGAAAATAAAGCAATTCCATTGACCATTCCACAAACAAGCATCAAAATATCAATCTAAATATCACAATCAAACCCATTATGTTTCCACTACACTTAAATATTTTCCCATTTGTGTATATACACATCTCATATATGAATCCAATACCCACATCTTTCACATTTTCCAACACATACTTCTTTCCATCAATACATATAAATATATCAATACACATACATATGTATACATGAACATACATACATATATAACGTATACCCCCATATGCAAACACATGTATAACCATGCACATACATATACATTTACACGTATATACACATATACATATTTACACCTTTACTATACAAATACACATATATAAACATGTCAATCTTTATACTTATGACAAATGTCAAAAGACCCTTAATTCTAGTGCTTATTAGTTTTGATTTTATATGGATTTTATGTGATTTGTTGAAGAAAAGGGTACTTATATAATTAAATTCTAATTTTAGGTTTCAATGGAGACAAAAGAAAGGTTTAAGGATGATATGAGCAAAAGATAAGATGAAATTTGGTGAAAAATGAAAAAAATTGATTTTTTTTAGTTCAACACAACCTTCAACACAGCCTGTGCTGATGTTAGTGTTGAGAAACAAAAGTGGTTAGAAGCAAGAAAAATTTTAGTCCTACCCCGAGCATGGCCGTGCTGGAGCCTGTGTTGAACTAGGCATTGAAAATAACATGTTTCGAAGTCAGCACAACCTTGAGCATAGCCATGTTAATACCTGTGTTGAACCCTGTTTTCGCAAAACTATAAACAGATGCGTACTCCCATGCACGTTTATATATATACTTGTAGCTCATGCACGTACATACATATACATACGTATGTATGAACACATACACACATACTTCCACATCCGAAAAGCACACATGTTCACACACATATTCGTACATACACTTATACACATCCATATCGAACACAACATTGTAGCACATCATGGAGTTTCCCACCACCCGAGTCTCGTTTTCATAGCTATTTTTAGTAGTCTACAATGATATTTATGGGATAATTTTTCTTCACGTAAAAATTGAAGAAAATACATCATTATACTTTATTCATAATCTAGATCATCATATCTAGCATGTTTCTACCTATGTTATCGATTTTCTAGGCTAAATATTAGTTTTAATGATTATTCCTAAAATACGAAAAAATCTTCGTTTCGCGTGAAACTGGTCTCATGAGTTGCAGTTACCTCAAAGAACACATTGGCGGTTACGGATCGTGAATCAGAGCTTGTATGTGTGTGATACGAATTTTTTTGTTCAAAATTCCACTTTTCTTCCCTATTTCCTTTTCCTCCTCAGTTTGCACTTTTTCCTCACCGTCTTCACACCGGATCTCTGATCGTTCATCTTCCTATCCTTTCTTGCTTTTCCCCTCCGCTGGAGCCGACCTACTTCTCTCTCTCTCTTTTTTTTTTTTTTTTTGTTTCTTTTCTCTCTTCTCTCCTCTCCCTTGCTCTCTCTCTCTCTGTCCTCTGTTTCTCTCGTGTGTTCTCGCTCGCTATCACCTACTCGCTCTCACTGTCTCGTTTCCCCTAGTGCATTATGGAGCTTTCTTGCCTTCTTTTTTTTTTTTTTAAAGTCGTTATTCATACCGTCATATGTATATATATATATATTTTTTAATATTTCACACACGTACGACGTTATTTTTAAATTTTAAATTTTTAGTATTTTATTACGAAACTTTATGTCTAAGCTAATTTAATTATTCTTGATATAAATATTTATTAAAAAATTTCATTTAAAATTCCTAAATCTATAATTTCAATTAATTTCATTATTTAACTTAATATTGTTCATTATTTATGTTTCGATGAATTTATTCTTTTAATTTAAATTATACGAGCTACAATTAGGACTTATAATTATTTTAATTTATTTGTCTAGATGCCTATACGTAGGTATTTTTCTATTACTTCATTCCCTAAATTTATTTAGTGATATATTTCATACAATTTGAAATTCTATGCCCATTATCATTTTCCTTTGCATACGATTATTCTTTGTAGTTGTTTTAAATATCTATTTTTCATTGTTTGTTATACTTATCAAACGAATCTCATGTCTTCCTCGTTTTTCTATTTTAAAAGCTATTATTATTTATCATAAGTTTTCAGTTATTCGTAAATTATTAGAATAATATTAATATATTATGATGTTTTAAATTTTTTCGTCATAATTTTCTCAAAATTTTTAATATTTCAAAATTGTCATTCTTGCTACCCCAGCCTAAAAGTATCTATTATCCCACTTATTTTCTTTAATTTTTATATAGTTTTTCAAAATTTTCAAGATATTACATGCATGGCTCTAAGCACGGTCGGGCAAGAGCTAGAGCACTTCATGCACTAATAGCAGAAGCCTTTAGATAGTTTTTTTTTTTTTTTGAACCTTACATGGCCTTGAGCACGACTGTACAAATGACAGGACACTTTGGTATCCCATAGGAACATCTTCAGATAGCTTTTCGAAACCCACAATGGCCTTGAGCACGCCTATGCACAAGCTTGTGCAAAGATTCCATAGATATATATTCTAGCTTTCAGTTCCTCCCTCATGCTCTTTGATTTTACTTCGACTGAATACAATTCTCCTCTTCCTCCTCCCTACATAATTACATTTTTGCACTCTACACACTTTCTCCATTATTACTTCATCCCCTAGACTCTAGACTACAAATCTAAGTAAGTTTTTATTTTTTTTATTTTTTTTCTTTTCATTCTATATGATTTGCATACATGATTTTACATTTTATATTGTTAGGTTCATACCATACGTGAAGAGGTCCTTGCGCATGGGTAAGAATGTAGTAGTGATTGCTGCTTGATGAGTTTTTAGTTGTCATGAACATTTTCTCCATTTGCCTATTTGTGATTTTTAGACAAGCTCTATTGAATACATATCAAATCTCATTTGAAAATTATGGCTCATAAACATTTTGTGACAATTCATAACTATTGGGCCTTTTACTAATTTTATGCAATAAACTTTTTTTTTTTTTTGAAGTCATTTGATACAAGTAGCTTTTATATTTTTGACTTGTAGTGCTTACTTTGAAAATCTAAGGTTTTTCAGTATGTGAAATTGGGGTTTTTGCAAATTTAAGTATTAACGTAGAAATTTATGGAGCTTTAATGTTGGTTTTAGTTTATCCATTTATCTTAAACTTATACACGAGCTTGTGCATGACTAAATTCGAACACTTGAATTGATTTGAATTTTTACCTATTTTTAGTTTTTTCCCACCTTCTGTACAACCATGCAAAAGGTTGTTTTGACTTTGCATGCTTTACCCTATGATTTTATCCTCAAGAATTGATGCTTGTTTCGTTATACTTTGATTATACACACATTCTATAGATATTGAGCATCATTATAAGTTGTTCTAAATGTGCATTAAGTTATGAAAGCTAGCCTTTGATTTTTATTATCATGAACTCCTTTGTACATCTTTTACACAGATGAGGAAAAAAGGGCAGCTAACAAGAAGACAAAGCAGTAAGCTTCCACATCTCAACAATAGCAAGAAATAGCCTATTGCTCTCACAAGAGGCTAAGAACCCCTCCACAACAAGAAGTAGTGGAAGATGCACCTATCAAATACTTAGATGAAGAGCGGAGTAAAGACTAACAAAAAAAAATTAGAGTCCTTGGCTTTTAGAAATAATGAATACCTTGATTGGAAAATACTCAAGGCATATGGAATTGATGAAAGAATCCATGAAATAATAAGTGTTGGGCCCTAGGTTACTTTCTTTGAGATAAATGAGCTAACCTGTAGAAAGATTACTCTTGGGTTTCTCTCCACATTGCAGTTTGACCATCATTGTCTTCATTTTCAAGTATATGGGCATAAACACTCTATCCCCTCATATTGGTTTGGGAGATACTTCGGTTTATATTTTGTATCAGAATCAAATATAGAGGAATTCTAATGACTGCTAACTACTAGGCCTGAAGACATGTCCACCTAAAAATATTGTGAACAATTATGTGAGGCAGAAATCCGTTATAATCCTACTAAGTCCAATGCATCATCTATCAAAAGCATTGATCTGAAGGTTGTTCATCAACTTTTGGCACATATTATTGGAGGACAAAAAAACAACCATGGGGTAGTAAATAATTTTGAAATTTTTCATCTTTACAACATGACTAATAAATTTTAGATCAATATAGGCTTAGAAGTTGCAAAGTTCCTACATCAATAGGCAACTAATCCTTGAGCCAAAGGAATATACTATGGGTGCTATATTACAAAGTTCTTAAAAGGTTATCATATTTTTCAATCTCTTAACTCCAAGGAACCAAGCATCCTTGCTACAAAAATTTCTGATGGCCCATTTCATCTATGGAGGATGGTTAAGTTAATTGACCTCCCCACTCCATCAAGGTATTTTACTCTACTTAAAGGAGTTTATACTTTTGGTGTTGCATCTACTTCCCATGCTCGACCTATTGAGAATGGACTTCAAAGTTTAAAATAAGAATTTGAGGAAGAGAGGGAAGTGAATAAAAAGGAAAGAAAAAAAAAAAGAAAAAATAAGCATTTTAAAAGTGTAGTCTAGGCATTTTTAGGAAAACTTGTTGGTTGTTTCTCCCTACCATCAATCAATCTACCAACGTACAAATATTCTCTCGAATCTAATTCACCTGATGACACTACTCCTGGAACATCTAGGAAAAGTGGAAAAGACCTTGTTATTGCTTAGTCCTCTAGTTCTGAAGAAGAGGAAGATGAAGGAGATGATATAGAAGAGGTGGATGAGGATGATGATGTTGCAGCCATAGAGATTGATGATAGCAGCGAGGAAGTTGATTGAGAGCTAGATCATTTGCTAGCTCTATATCTACTTAGTTTTTTTTTTTTTCATAAGACTAATTGATGTATTTTCTACACATGATTTGTAACTATTTGTGCTCCCTTATGGGAAGACTCTACCTGAATCTGATGAATGTCCCTTTCTTTAGACTAGGACAAACTAACTTTTATTTTTATTTTTATATTTTTAGTTTGGTGTTTTCGTTTTTTTTTTAGAGTTGATGGTGCACAACTTTTGCTTTGTTGGATTTCTAACTCACAAATGATGAAAAATGGGGAAGTCCTTAGTGTCCTTTTTTCTTTTATCTTTGATTTTTTCTTTTTATCTCTTTTCTTTTTCCTATGTGTGCTTGCTTTGGGAGGACACTAGGGAGAAAGTCTTAAACAAGTGTGGGAAGGGATATGAAGATAGAAGAAATTAGGCTCTAAATTGTTTATGTATCTTATGTTCATATTGATCAAAATTTCCTCCATTTACAAGTTTGCAATCGAACTTCAGTTTTGATTTTGAATTATTGAAAAGTAAGAACCTTGAAATTGTACTCGTAAAAATGCATAAGTAGCATTTTTGTATATACATATATAAAAGTAGTGATTTTATGTGCCTTACTCACCTATTATTGGGCTTGGTATACTCAGCTAGAGTTTTAGGTTGAAATCCAAGTGAAGTAAATCTCTTTGTTATTAAATAGTTGAATTTAGAGTTATGAAGTAAATTGAAACCGTTAGTTTCAAGTGAATTAGTTGTGTTGTTAAGCTCACTAGTTAGTATATTTAAAATTCAATCATTTTGAGAGCTCTTTCAACCATTTGTGAAAAGAGTATGTGAAATTTTTAACTTTGTAATCTTTTTTTTGAAACAATCTGTTTGAAAATAATGAATATCACTATTGAGTCCCTATGTCTTACGATAAAGGAGGTTCGACGAGATCCCTTCAAAACTTGCTCACCTATGGTCATTTGTCTTAGGATCGACCAACCAATGAAATTACCATAACTTTAAGAGATATAAAAAAGGCAAGTTAAGTGAGTCATGTAACTTGGGTAAATAAACTCATAGGACGCCCTCCTTTAAGAGAATAACATTTGTTAATTTGAATGATGAGCCGGAAATTATCGGCTAAAAGCTTGCTACGTAGGTTACTTAGCTCTATACAATTGAACTAACTAAGAAAAAAAAAACGACTTTTGAAGAAACTTGAAAGAAAAAGGAAAATGATCTAAGGGAATAATAGATACCATATACTATCACTTCTTATTATTGTGCTTTGAAAAATAATTGAATGTTTTATATGCTTTTTGGTAAGTGATAAAATGCAACCAAGCAACTTGGGCTTTATTTGATTTGTTATTTCTTTCGTAACTTTGAAAATGGCTGATAAACAGTGAGAATATTAGTTTAGCTTACTTTAATTAATATGAAAAATCTAATTACTATATGCAAGGTATATATACAGTTATGATAGATTTGAGTAATAAGCACTATTGAGTCACTAAGAATTAATTGAATAAACAATGCTACTTATGATTTGAAGTTCATAATGAGTATAATTGATGATAGGGTCTTTCTCTTGTCCTTATTTTGTTTACTTGAGGACAAGCAAATGGTTAAGTGTGGAAAAGTTTGATAAGTGTTGAAAGAAACTTATTTCTAGTATTTATTGAATATGAATTTGTATGAATTTTATGTGAATTTATCAAGAAAAAGACACTTAAGTGCTGAATATTTAATTTTAGGGTTTAAAAAGTGTAATTTATAGATTTAAAGAAGGTTCATGCAAAAATGAGGCAAAATTTGGCAAAATATAATAAATGATGATTTACATGTGTACACAACCTTCAATATGGCTAATGGGTCATTTATCTAATCGTATCAAATTATAAATTTATTAACCCAAATAAATCTAAAGACCCAATTGGGCAAGTACGCCTATCTAATATAGTATAGATTATAATGGGTGTCGTCTTCAAAGATCATAGAAACAAGTATTAGTATTATCGTTTTTCTACTATCTAATTTAAATTTTAATATGAGATTAATAAATTAAATTACTAATTAACTAATGTAATAATCCTAAGACTAATTATAATCATTGTAATAAATGAATTCAATCACAAAGACATATCATTCATCTTGATCCACTATAAACTCTAACTTTCTTATAATAAGATTTTGATTAATTAATTGTTTATGCTTTGCATTGCAGAAATTCTCAATTAAACTAATTACTCCCTCAAGTTAATTAATTAATAATCTTATACGAAATAGTTAAGACCTCTCCCTCACTATCACCTTATAAGATTTCATTAAGCCTACAATTCTCAAATAAAGATTAAATCTTTATGCAACAAATTGAAGTTTTCCTACCTATAGATAAAACATGTAATCTTTTTATTCACAAAGATCTATCCTATTAGATGAGACATCTCTCTATCTAACAAGAATCATACATGTAATCAATTCTGTCCACATAAATTAATTGCACAGTAGTAAAGCACATGAATAGATACAAAGACATAAACTTTTAATTTATCAATAAGTAATTCAATCACATGGTTTAGAGTTTCACAAGATGCAAGGCATATAAATCTACTCCTCCATAAAATCTACAGTAATAACAAGAAATATAAAGAAGTAATAATGATTCATGATGAAAAGAATAAACTCCCATAATCATTGTGTGATTTCTATTGATGCTCCAACGATTTTTTTTTTTTTCCAAATGTGTGATTTTACTCTCATAGGGTTCTTAGAGTAGTTATGAGAGAAAATAAATCCAAATCCCTAATTTTCATGATAAAGTGAGTATTTATAGTTTAGGAAATATTGTAGCATATACGACCTGGTGCATGCTCATGCTCGAGGCCGTGTACTTTAGAAAAACATAAAATTTTGACATTCTAGGCTCTGCATGGCCTCTTACATGGCCATGCTCGGGGTTGTACACTTCGAAATTCCTACATTTTCTTATTTAGGAAGATTTCTTACTTCAGTATGACTTTTTACTCCACTTATGCAGTGACCAGGGCGTAATTTCACTATGCATTTTGATTATTATTTGCTCTCCAATACTAGCATCAGCATGGCCATGTTGCGCACACATAAAAATCACATTTTCTCATATTTTGCTAGATTTTGCCTCATTTTTTCTCAAATCTTCTTTAAATCTTTAATTTGCACTCTTTAAACCCTGAAATCAAATAGTAAACACTTAAGTATCTTTTTTTTAATAAATTCACATAAAATTTGTAAAAAATCATATTTAATAAATACTATAAATAAGGTTCTTTTAACAATGGCCATATTGACACTAGTGCTGAATTGCAAAAAGTAATCAAAATGTATTATGAAATTGTGCCCTAGCTACTACACAAGCTATGTAGAGAGTAGTGCTAAAGGAAGAAATTTGACTAGAGAAGAAAATGAAAAAATTCCAGAGGTGCACAACGTCGAGCAAGGTTGTATAGAAGGCTATGCAAAACCTTGAATGCTAGAATTTCATGTTATTTTAGAGTACACAACCCTAAACACAAGCATGCGCTAGATTGTGCATGCTATTCTGTTTCTCATATTATAAATACTTGCTTTAATTAAAAAATTAGGGATTTGGATCTTTTATTACCCACAGTCACTCTAAAAACCCCAGGAGAGCAAAGTTACAAAATTAAAGAGGAAAATCATTGGAGCATCATTAGAGATTACAAAATATCTACAAGGGTTTATTCTTTTTGTTATGATTTCTTATTACTCCTCTAGATTTTTCGTGATTATTGTAAATCTTATGGAGTAGATTTATATACCCTGCATCTTATGAAACTCTAAAACGTGTGATTAATTGTTTATTTATTAATGAAAAGTTTAGGACTATGTATCTATTCATGCATTTTAATTACTTTATGATGAAGATCACGCTAAAAGGATTGGTCTAACGATGATCGTGATTAAGTTAGGGGGATTGAACGAAGGAGCATGGACCTACTTGAAGTGTAGAGTGCAAACGCAGAAGTCAAAGAAGAGATTTAAGGCCGATAGCTTCAGAACCATTGAAGGTCGCCGAACTTGGCGGTGTAAGCCGTTGGTCTATTGTAACACAATTAAGAATTAAGAAAGTTTATTCACCTTCTGAGAGAGAATTTCTCTTTGGTTCTTGAAAGAACTAATCAAACTTATCGGATTTTGAATCCGTAGTGTTCACTCAAACTTATCAATTGATAGTTCCATAATCGATTGTGGTGTTAACACTTATACCAAGGTTTTTGTCTCATCTATAGACAATAGGTCATGGTTTCCATCGTTCTTGATAGATCCATAGGTTGTGAGGATTAACAAATCTAGGTTGTTGGGTTTTGTCATGGGTTAGCGGGGTTCGCATCACTTTGTGATTAATTTATGCACACAAATTAATTGCATTACCAATTCTTGTTAAATAGAAAGATGTCTCATTTAATAGGATAGATTTTCATTGATAGAAAGATTGCATGTTTTACTTAAAGCTAGAAAAACTTTGATTTTCTACATAAATATTAAATCTTTATTTGGGAATTATGAACTTAATGAAATCTTATAGTGTGATAATGAGGGAGAGATCTCCACTATTCCACATAGGTTTATTAATAAATTAACTCAAAGGAGTAATTAGTTTAATTGAAAATTCCTACAGTGCAAAGCATAAATAAATTGTTAATTAATACATTATTATAAGAAAGCTAAGGTTTAAAGTGGATCAAGATGAAGAGTATGTTTTTTGCGATTAAATACATTTATTAAAGTGATTATAATTAATCTTAGGGTTATTAGATTAGTTAATTAGTAATTTAATTTATTAATCTCACATTAGGATTTAGACTAGATAGTAAAAAAAGGGCAATACTAATACTTATTTTTAAGTTTTTTGAAGACGACACCCATTGCAACCGATACTAAATTAGATCGGTACACATGCCTAATTAGGTCGTTAGATTTCCTTGGATTCATAAATTTATAATTTGATATGATCAGAAGAGCAATCTACCAAATGCTTTCCCCTTTTCCATCTCTAAACCATTTCTCTCTCCACCGCTTTCCCTCTTTATCATCTCCATCGAATTCCCTCTCACACAAGCTCAAATATGGTAAGCTAAATGGGTTTCAACCATTCTTAGTTAATTAAGCTCCATTTGTGGACCAATTAAGTATTTGGATTTTAGAAGATTCTTTATTTTACAACAACAATAATTCCATATAATAGCTATTCTTCCCTTTAAAATTATTTCATTTGGTTCACAAAATAGCTTTTCCATATAGAATTTCTATAGCTACCAAATAAAAATTTACAACACTTTTGTAGGATCAAAGTAATAATCATTTATTGATCAATTTTAGTAAATTTTCATATCTATTTTTGATACCTTAATTAACAATTAAGCCATGAACTAGTGTTGGGTAAATAATTTTAAATATAACCAAATAAAGTAATAATTATTACTTATTTATTCTTTTCCTTAATAATTGAATTCTAACAAATATATAGAAAAACTAACAATAGACACTGTCGGAAACTTTCATATTCTAAATTTAGGAAAAATTAATTGTTGACGGAGCCCTTTTATAAGAAAGTGGGTTCTTGAATGTACAATGCCACAAGTAAAGTTTAGCATAGATCCTATTTTCCTTTCTAAATTTACTTTTGTAGGTAGTCATCCTAGCTGTGTATTTTGGCAATTGCTTATGGTGAGGTTGCTCCAAGTTTCTCGTGCTTATCCAATTTGTTCTACAACTCTATTGAATCATACTGGCTTACTCTATTAAGGGGTACAATAGTAAATTGAATCTGACTGGACATTTTTCCAAAGATTTGGGGATCTTTGGATAAACACATATAAAGTAATTATAAGAGAATATATTTACTATTTATTACATAATAAATACACGTTTCGCATACATGGTTTACAAATTAGTGCCTTGATTTTATTTTTTTCCACTCCCAGTTACTACGACTTCAGTTGACTTAGTCTAGATAGACCATATGAAGATAAATAAAATATATATAGATCCAATCTAAAAGATACATGATGCATCCGTGGTTTATAGATTAAGCCCTTATTTATTATTATTTTTCCAAGTTTAAAGCTTGCTCAAATTTCCATGAAAACTAGAATAAGCAATAAATTAAAATAATGTCTATATGTTATTGAGCGCTTATAATAATTTAGGTTCTTAAAGCATTTTGGTATACTTAGGTGCTGTTGAGTGAAACATGGAGTGCTGGAGAGCAACTTGTGATAATAATTAGACCTTGTGTGGTGATTCTTCTTTGCATTGTGATGATACTTCAAGTTACAATAGATATTTGCACAGACGTTGCTCAATACCTCAAGCTTCCAATACAATGTCCTTTGATTATGGCATATACGGTGAAGCATTTCAGATAATTATTATTGCGACAGACACCAATTTTTTAGATAAGTTATTCCAATGTTTTTGGTGGGGCTTAAGACACTTGAGGTCTGTGAAATAATCCTGTTTGTTGTATCATGTAAATAATAGCCACACATTTTGGCCTTTTATCGTCAAATATGGTAAATATTCTTGCCATTTTGAATATTTTACAAATGGCAAATAATTAACCTAAAGTTGCAAAGCATGCTCAGAACATTTAGGGTTCAAAGCTAATAGGAACATGAAGATTCCACGTAATAAAAGATACGCACAAAAGTTCCTTTGTAATTGTGGCCATACTCCTATATTCCACTTTTGCAGTTGAAGTTGACACAATAGGTTGCTTCTTAGATTTTTAAGCAACTAGAGCAGTCCTAATCATAACATAACAACCAATAATTGACTTTTGATCTAAAAGATTTCCACCTTAGTCCATGTCAAAGTTGCCCTTCAAGTGAAATGGATTTGAGGAAGAATAAAACAAAACTAGTGAAGTTGTACCTTTAAGATATCTAAGTACATGAAACAAAGCATGTAAATGCGTGGTGTGAGGTTAGAAAGAAATTGACTTAGATGGTGCACTACAAAACATATATTAGGCTTGGTGAGAGTAATTAAGTAAATGATCAACAAGGCATCTACAAAAACATGGGATTTTCAACTAAGTTGCCTTAATCATCAAACTTGAATCCACTAGGCAAAGGAGTATTAATTGGTTTGGCAACAAATAATCCTACATCAACTAAAACATCAATGATAAATTTCCTTTGATAAACCAACATACCCGTGGAAGTGTGACAAATTTCTAAACCTAAAAAGAACCATGCCGATCCCAAATCCTTAATAGTAAACTCATTATGCAAACTCCATTTTAGAGTAGATATAGAATACTCATTTGTTCTTGAGATATGCATGTCATTGACATATAATAGTACTACCATTGACCCATCACTATTATGTTGAGTAAATAATGGATGATCATGGGCAAATTGACAAAAACCATGTGTAATAAGAAAATTTGAAATTTTAATATTCCAACGTTGTGAAGATTGTTTAATGCAATAAAGCAAGTGCTTAAATCAACAAACTTGATGTAGCTTGGCTTTGTCATATCCATGAGGAGTAACCACATAATTTTTTTCATTAAGATGACCGTGAAAAAATGCATTGTTATTGTCAATCTCATGAAGTAGTTAGTTATATGCAATAGCTATAGTAAGTAATATCCATACTATACTGAACTTTGCTACTGGAGAAAAAGTGTCATAAAAATCCTTGCCTTCTATTTGTGTAAAACCCTTTGCCATAAGTCTTGCTTTATGTCTTTCAATTCTCCAATTAGGCTTATATTTGATTTTGTAAACCTACTTTGACCCTATTGCTTTCTTTCCTTTAAGCAAAGTGGTAAGTTCCCATATTGCATTTAACTCAAGATTTGTTAATTCCTTTTGCATTGCCTCAACCCATTATTTATGTTGAGCCATTTGTGAGTAATTAGAGGGCTCTTGAGTAGCTAACACATTTGCTAATGAAGCAACATAATAAATGGGAAAGTGATGAAAAGTATTAAGATCAAATAGGGGATAAGGAATCAGATTAGAAGATGATTTGGGTGATAATGGATCAACAATAATTATTAAATTAGCATGAATTGTATGTACAAAATCATGAAGCCATGTAGGAGTTTTGTGAGTTCTAACAAATCCTCTTAAGTTATTACTAGAGGATGGAACATTAGTAGAAGAAATATCATGGGATTGATCATCAAAAGATGGACTTGAAGGAGAAACCGAAGGAGGAGATTTGAACATAACATATGGCTTTAAAAAAGACTTAGAATAAGGCTGACTTTGTGTTTCCAAATGCAATTGAAAAGGAAAAATATGTTCAAAGAACACATATCTACTTGCTAAAACACAATTATGAACAATGTGAAAGACCTTGTAATGTTTCTGTCCATGTTCGTGGCCTAAGAAAGCGGCACTTAAATCCTTTAGGATCAAACTTGTCTTTGTTTGGTGAGGATATAGCAATATAACAAAAATAGCCCATTATCCTAAGATCATCATAGGATGATGACTTTCCAAATAACTTCTCATAGGGTGTTTTCCAATTTAGATTAGCCATAGGTAATTTATTGATCAAAAGGATAGTAGTAAGAATACACTCACCCTAAAATCTTTTAGGAAAATGAGCATGCAATCTTAAGGCCTTTGAAGCATCTAACCAATGTCTATATTTTATCTCCAGCCTCCTATTTTCTTGAGGTGTATAGATTGTAGTGCATTGCTAAAGAATTCCAAGACTATGAAGCATGGATTAGCACTCACTAGACATATACTTTATAGCATTATTAGTTCTCACACATTTAGGAGTAATCGAAAAAATGATTTGTTACATGGTAAAAGAGTTAACTGAGTACTACACAAACCTAAGATTTATGATGAAGTAAATATGTCCAAGTGGATCTACTAAAATCATCCACTATGGTGAAGAAAAATCTAGCACCAAATATGGAAACAACATGACAAGGACCCCAAAGATCATATGTCATAATTAAAAAGTAAAAGTAGAAGAACTATTACTTCTACAAAAAGAATGTCAATGAAATTTTGCTTCCTAACATGTTTCACATATAAAGTCTTGCAACTTAAGATGTTTACAAACACTTAAATATTGTAATTTTGAAACTAAAGTATGGACCAAGACCTGCATGATGTAACTCAATAGGATTATCGTCAATATAAGAATTTGAATTTTAAAGAGATTGATCAATTACAAAACAACTATTACTATCTTCTGATTTAAGAACAAACAGTCCACTTATTGCTTCTATTGTTGCAATTGTTTTATTAGTTGTTAAGTCATAAAAATTGCATTGAGAAGAATCAAATTAGGCTACAAGCAAGTCATTAGTGACTAAGTTATGTACCAATAGAAGATTGTGTGATAATTGCAGAAAAAAAGGAACATTATGTAATGTGAGTGTTGAATTAAGTATGGTTGGTCTAAGTCCATCCACTTGTGACACTCAAGCATTATGCAATTTATTAGAATTAGGTTTTGTAAGCTATTAAAAATTATGTAGTATTTTGAGGAAAGGGGCCATATGATCAATTGCTCCTATATTCACTATCCAAAAAGACCAATTATTACTCACTAAGTTGAAACAAAAAGTGGAACTTAGAGTATTGCAGATTGAATGACATTTCTTGTTGCATTTTCTTAAATTTCCTAACCTTTCATCATCTTCATCATTTCTACATAAGCACTTAGGACAAACTACTAAAGCACACTAAAGGAATGATCAAATGGAGTCTTTAAAACATGATCTCTTAAGCTATTGCCTTGAACTAAATTTACTCATTTTCCTTTCCCAATTTTTCTTCCTTTGTACCACTTTGGATAGCCAATTAACTGAAAACAAATTTCAACTACATGCCCTTCATTTTTACAATGCATGCATAATGACTTCTTACTCCTTTTCTTATCATTCATAAAGTTGATATTCTCTCCTCAACTAGAGTAAAAAGTAGACATTTCATCAAAAGATCCTACCACCCCTATAATTTGCCTCTATTTCTCAACCTGTTACACCAAGTAAAAGGTCATATTGACAATAGCTAATGGCTTCATTAATAATACTAGATTTCTAACACCATTGTACACTTCATTTGGTCCCATTAGAAACTATATCAACTTGGTTTGGGGCTTAAATTCTAAAATTTTTTCTTTTAATTCACAAGTACAGTAATTCATTCTCCCACAAGAACACATCGAATAAGCATGCAAAGCACTTAACTCATCCCAACACCTTTTAAGTTTGTTGTAGTATAAACCAACAATTTGATTTTCTTGTTTCAAACTACAAATTTCTTGATATAATTGGAAAATTATTGGTCCACTAGTTACTCCATTTTGCTCACTAACTTCATTCAATAATTCTTGTGTTGATTTCACGTACAAAAAATGTTGTGACAATTCATTAGTCATTGAATTCAACAACCAACATGAACCATATAGTTACAACAAATCTATTTAATCAAATTTGGTGAATTCTCAGGAGGTTTAGGTATTAAGCCATCTCTAAAACCTATTTTCCATTTGGATCCCAAAGCCATTTTCACTTATCTACTCCATGAAAGAAAGTTATTTCCATTGAATATTAGATTTCCTATACACATCCTTAGATTATCCAATCCTAATTGATATAGCAAATCAAAAATTTCTCATAAATTTGACCTAACTTGATTGATGGGTAAATCCATGCTTGAGACTTTAAAAAACTTAGATTTAAAGCTTTGAAAAAGTAATGATAAGCACTTTAATACCATTTGAGAATTGCAAATTGTTGATGATGGGAATCTACTCTACAGTCCCATAGTAGAGGAACCTGATTTAAATGTATGATCCAAAACATCCACATGTGTCTACTGTTACCTAATAATGTTTGGTTTTACACTGTAGCAGGTACATCGATCAATTTTATGGGATGGCCAAATAACATGCACAAATGACTAACCTATGAGACATTTTTTGAGTCACATCCAACGACCCACAAATTGATCAATTGATTTAAATAACCGGCCATTTAAAGGCCATCTTTTGTACTTGTACTTTTGATTATTGAACTAACCATTTCTATTCATTTTTTGGACTTATGATTTTTTTGTATTTTGATTTTAGAATCGGCCACATACTGGCATATGTGTAATTTCTTGAACATTTTTACCCTAATTGGAGCAAGTATAAATACTTATTAATTAGGGTTTGTAGGGAGCTTTTGACATTTTGATAAAATGCTTCTTGTTGCCGTGAGAGTGAGAAGTCCTCTTACTAATACACACACTCTTATCAATTTCTTGTAAATTGTGGCGAGTGAGGCTTGGAAAATCTTTTGAGTGGTATCAAGATCTTCTAAGTTGCTTCTTGTTATTACTAGTATGTAATATCTAGTGATAATAAGTTGTTTTCCATCATTTGTTCTTCACTCCAATTAGGGTTCATATTGCTTCAATTTTATAAGATTGAAATTTTATGTTATATGTCATTTGATCGGTGTTGGAATCTTTTATAATTCATCCAATTTGGATCATGCCAATTAGGGTTCATGTGAGTCTAAGGATCACACTAATTTTTATGTTTCATTGAGCACTTGTTTGATTGAATTGTTCAATTGGATTGTGTACATGTGCTTGGACTTTTTGAGCACATCATAATTTAGTATCAGAGCTTTAAGTTTGAGGAACGGAATTTTTGTGATCTTCATTTGAAATTAGGGTTCTTGAATTTTTTCTTCTTGATCCAAAGTGTTGAGGTGGAATTGAAGTACTTTATTTCGGTATTATATTATATTTGTTGATTGTTAAAGTAGATGTGGAAAACTTGTGGTAGCTTGTGTTCCCTAAGTTTGCCATGAGTAAGAAGGGAGTGTTCTTGATGATCATTTGGGAAAAGTGAAAATTTAAAACATAGAAGAGTGAATTGTGTTGGTAATTTCGGAAATTGCATTTGTTGTTTGTAAAATCTAGATATGCATTGTGTAGAGATAAGGAAGATATTTGAAATTCAAACACCTTCTTTAAGTTTAAAGCAATTCATTGAGTAGCATTGAATAAGTGTCATTTGAATTTGAATTATTCTTACCATTTGTGGAGAAGGTTGCATTAAGGGTGTAGTTTTGAATTTGTTACCATGTTTATGTGTGTATGTGTAGCGGAATAAGTGTGTATTAAATTGGTAGAGTTTGTGTTGTGAGTGTATTGAGTTGAAGGGTGTTGCACTGTGAGTTTGTTGTGTGTGTAGTGGTGATTGAAATTGCACCATAAGTGAGATGTTGTGTGTGTAGTGGTGTGAGTGTATTGTAGTGTTGTGTAAGGGAGGTGCTGCACATGGTGATGGGATTGCGTGTGCCGTAACTAGAGAAGGAAGTTTAGTAGTAAAGTTTGAATTTCAAAACAAGCATTTAAGTATAAAAGTTATTAAGTGTTGATACCTAAACACTTGCTTAGTTGAATTCAATAACTTACTATGTGGAAGTGTTTAATTGTTGCTTCAACTTATTGTTGCTATAATTGAAGTGTAGGGAAGTGTGTATAGCATTGGTGGCTTGTTGCACCGTAGGTGTATAAGTGTGTGTGTGTTGATGTGGTGTGTGAAGTTAAATAGAGTTGTGTTTATTTTGTAGGTGATTTGATTGTTGTGGCAAGTGAAGTGTTGTGTAGTGAATGGAGAGTGCTACAATTGTTTTACATTATATTTGTACTTCAGCAAATCACATCCACAAACATGTCGAATGATAATGTAAATGGGGGTATTAACAATGAGGCCAATAGCCAAGTTAGTGGAGGATAAGGTCATCGTACTACAGGTGGGGGAACTTTAGAGGAACAACTTCAGGACCTCACCACCATTGTTGCTACACTAGCAACAAGGATTGACAGGATGACAATGCTACAACTACCAGTGGCGAATCCTTAGGTATCACCACCTAGAGTAGCGCCTCAAAACATTCAAAGGGAGGGAGCAATAGGAGGAAGAAACATGGGAAGGAGATCATCATGCCTTTAGGGAGGAGAGGGATGACAACTTTAGGATCAATCCTTACCCAAATAGGGAGTTCAAGCCACCTAGGGGTCTAGAATATGTGAAGCTGCAGATGCCTTCATTTGATAGCAAGGGTTCAGCAAATGACCATTTAGATTAGGAGGATAAGGTTGAGAGCCTTTTTGAGTGCTATGAGATAGATGATAACACTAGAGTTCGTCTTGCTGCTGTTGAGTTCATAGGGTATGCCGCCTTGTGATGGAAAAATTTGGTGATCAGTAGGCGAAGGGATGGAGAGGCTAAAATTCACACCTAGAGAGACATGAAAAAGGTTTTGAGGAAAAAGGTTCATTCCTGAGCATTATAGGCAAGAACTGTTTATGCATCTATAGACTTTGAGATAGGGTGGCAAAACAGTGAATGACTATGTCAAGGAGTTTGAAACTTTGATGATCAAATGTAGGTCAGTAAAGCCTCATAAGTAAACCCAGCACGTTTTGTATCTGGGTTAAAGTATGAGATAGCTTGTGTTGTTGAACTTTAGAGGTATAGTATACTTGATGAGACTATACAATTAGCCTTGAAAGTGGAAAGATAAAGGCAATCCAATCCATTCTGAGCTACTAGTAACAGACCCAATACTACTACTAAGCCCATAGCTGCTGATGGTCAGTTGGGTAGACTAAAGGGAATAGGTGAGCCTATCAGGGTAGTAGATAGAGTTACCCCTAACACAAACAAAGAGAAGATGATTTCTGGAAAGGGCAAAGAGTTAGTTGGACCTGATGTTAGGCAGATAGTATCGGGGTCGACTAGTGGGAAGATCTGCCAGATTAAATGCATCAAATGCATGGGATTTAGACATATGGTTGCACAATGTCCTAATAAAAGAGTAATGACAGTCATAGAAGGCACCAAAGAAGAAGATGAATAAGAAGTTTTCGAGCCTACAGATCCATCCATAGCTTTGCAAGAGTACTATGATGATCAGAATGTTAAGACACATGAGGATAAAACAAGTGAACATTACTTACCTATTAACGTGTTGCACAGGGTTTTGACTATACGTCTAAATGCTAGGGACAAACAGAGGGAAAACCTAATTCACGCACCTTGCCAGATCCGAGGTAACCTTTGTGTGCTAATCATTGATAGTGGTAGTTGCACTAATGTCATATTTGTTGCATTAGTAGATAAATTACAACTAGCTACTAGCTCGCATCCTAGCCCTTATAAATTACATTGGTTGGATAACCGAGGTAGTCTGCATGTTACACAAAGGGCAAAGGTACCAGTCAGTGTAGGAACGAAATACCATGATGAGGTTATCTGTGACATGATTCCTATGTGTGCCTTTCATTTGTTGTTAGGTAGACCTTGGATGTTTGATACAAAGGTATTACATGACAGGTTCAAAAACACTTACATGTTTCAAAAGGATGGGTCACGGATAGTCTTGACACCTACGTCTTCATCTGAGGTGCGCTCTTTCTAAGAACAAATTAGGAATACCTCTAGTTCTTGTAAAAATCAAGCAAACAGGCAAACAAAGCCATCGTGTTTCAGTCCAAGAGATGACCCCCTAGATTTGAGAGCAAATCTTTCAGAGGCTTGATGAGATGATGGGAATCTACTCCGCGGTCCCAGCAATAGAGGAACCTGATTTGGATGTATGATCTAAAACATCCACATATGTCCACTTTTACCTAATGATGTTTGGTTTTGCACTATAGCAGGTATATTGATCAGTTTTATGGAATGGCCAAATAACATGCACTGATGACCAACTTGTGGGACATTTTTGGAGTCACATCCAACGACCCACAAATTGATTAATTGACTTGAAGAATCGGTCATTTAAAGACCATATTTTGTACTTGTGCTTTTCAATATTGAACTGGCCATTTCTATTCAATTTTGTGACTTATGATTTGTTTGTATTTTGATTTTAGAACCGGCTACTTAGTGGCATATCTGTAATTTTTTGAACATTTTTACCCTAATTGGAGCAAGTATAAATACTTGCTAAGTAGGGTTTATAGAGAGCTTTTGACATTTTGATAAAATACTTCTTGTTGCCGTGAGAGTGAGGAGTTCTCTTGCCAATACACACACTTTTATCAATTTCTTGTAAATTGTGGCGAGTGAAGCTTGGAAAATCTTGAGAGTAGTATCAAGATCTTTTAAGTTGCTTCTTGTTATTACCAATGTGTAATATCTAGTGATAATAGGTTATTTTCCATCATTTGTTCTTCACGCCATTAGGGTTCATATTGCTTCAATTTTATAAGATTGGAATTATATGTTATATGTCATTTGATTGGTGTTGGAATCTTTTATAATTCATCTAATTTGGATCACACCAGTTAGGGTTCACAAGTCTAAGGATCATGTCAATTTTTATGTTTCATTGAGCACTTGTTTAATTGAATTGTTCAATTGGATTGTGTACATGTGCTTAAACTTTTTGAGCACATCAGTTGAGTAATGCGAGTCACCATTGTAGCCAAATCATGAATAGTTGTTGGTTGCAAATAAGAAGTTTTATGTAACAATAAATGATTGGGTACAATGACTAACTACAACCAGAACTAAAAAGTCCTTTCTATACTATTTTACTAGAAGTAACTAACAACTAATTGATCTATCTAATAGAATGATGATACTTGTCCATTGGAAATAATTACACGTGTAATGTATAAAATGAATAATACTACTTCATATCTAACAATAGATATAATAATTGTCTTCTCTACATAAACACACATAAAAATTATTCCTTTTTTGTTATTTAATAAAAGTAATTGAAAAAAAAAGGAGACAAATTAAAAGAAAATTGTTTCTACTTTGGACAATTAAGGAAACAATATGATATTTTCTTTTCTTATAAAAATTGTAATACTTAATTTATTATGTACATCAATTGGTTAAGGAAAAATAAGAAAAAGACATGAGAAGATATAGATAGTACTAGATTGTGGATTGTAAAAAATACTCATATGAAGAAATATTCGAATTACCATTATTTTCATATATTATTAAAAATACTCCCGTAGTTTGTTCTTTGTTTCTTTCTTTCTCTCTCTCTTTTTTTTTTTTTTTTTTTTTTTTTTGCCATAAGCAGTCCCATAGTTCAAAGCCAAATTACCATTATTTTTTTTTAATAACTTAATCATTTAAAATGTGGGGAAAGAAGCAATTTTTTTAAAAGAACTAATATATTTTATTTACAAGCATAATATATATATATATATATATATATAATATAATATATTATAGGGAGTATATGGCTTTAGTAAAGAAAAACTTCATTCTTTAAAAAATAGTTGAAACAAATGCTTTAATGATATGTATACACATAATATTATGTGATGGTTGATATGTTTATATCTTAGATTTCATTCTCTCTCTTCATTCTACATGCAATTTATTTGCAAAATCAAGCTTTATTTTTTATGATGGTGGTCCTATAACACCACAAGACAATAGTTAATAAGAGAGAATTGTTATGAAAGGAAAGTTAAGAGGACATTTAAAATTAGATTGCGACAAAATTAGAACTAATGATAATGGAAATCTACGGAACTTTTTAGCATGCACGAAATTAGAGGCAAAATTGTCTTATAAAAAGTTTTGGCAGCTTTTGGAGCAAAAATGGCTGTGTAAATAGTTTCAATCAAGATAATGTTGGAAAAAAATGTGTGTTGGAAAGCTTTTATACATGGATAAAGTGTGTAATCAAGTCTAGACAGTTAGAATTTTAAGTTGTATTTATTTAATGAAGTTTCTGTTTTGGGGAAAATAATGTTGGAAAGCTCTTTCTAAATTTTGTAATTCCCTAGAAATTGTAACGTTTCATTATACAAAGCCATTCTATATGATAAAAGCTAATGGATCAAAATGGCTCAAGACTAGCTATGTTCTTGTTGGCAGTTGTTTGCACTGTACAATCTAGGATAATATATATCATATTAACTAATTGAGGGGTCGGCATGCCCTTTGTAATTGGGGCCAAGTTTTCATAGAACAAGTCACTTCGAGTAACGTAGGTCCAGTCCGGTCCGGTCCATATGAATTCGTGTACTGCGCGTGGAACCCCAACAACACATCGGATAATAATTTGTTACCACTTACAGTTGTTGACGATCCATGTCGTCAAGGCGAAACGACCAGGTTCTTACGTCAGTCATGAAAGATTAGGTGGACAAAGTTTCCTCATCCTCACGATCCTGCGGCTATGATTTACGCAAAAAAAGAACTCTCATTTTTCAGTTCTTGTCATTTTCTTAGAGTTGTGGTTAGGGAAGCCACAATTTAAGTTATCAGTTACATGTTATCCCCATTATTTTTCAAATAATATGGAGAATGTTAACTTATATGTGTAAATTTAAATAAGTTAGGTACAAAAGATTTAATAGGAAAAAATATATATTTTCTAAAATACTTTTTTATTGGATCTAGATTTTGACTTCTGACCACATATGTTTTCCGTTTTATTTTATTTTTCTCTGTCTGGCATATAATTAATTCCATAAACGTAAAGTTAATTTCACATGAAAGCTTCATGTAATACTAGCCACAGCTTCATTATACAATTGATGACACAAAGACTTGGATTCTAGCAACAACGTTCTGTGGGTCATAACTAAATAATGAATCTTACGATTGTTCAACATGGTTGTCAAGTTCTATTGTTTCTTACTTAGTATAGCTATTAAGTATTTAGTTAACACTTTTGACTTGAACTTATATATAAATTGCTTTTGTAGTTTCCTTTTACAGTGCTTGTGATTCATTTCTTCTATTCGCGCTTCTAATTTGCTTGACCACTTATATTTTCCTTTTATAGTGCTTTTGACTTGTTGCTTTTGCTTTTGACTACTATCTTGCTTCCTAATGCTTCTGCATAGCTTTTGCCATACTTTATTTATTTTCTTTTTTATTTTTCTTTTTTCCATTCTAAACTTCCAACTTTTATTAGTGTTGCATCGAGCACGACTTAATGATAATTTTATTCTTTTAGCTATATAGTAAATAAACTTATTAATAAACTTTATATAATAATTTATTGTTATCAAAAACATTTTTAGAAATACTAAACACTCATTTTCAAGAAAATCTACCTCTTTCTCCGGGATACCTCTTTGGGAAACCATTAAGGACATTATCAACAAAAATTTTCATGCTATGGGCAAGGTAAGGATACTTTCCAATGAGGGTGGGTAAAAAAACCAACCAAATAGCAAATTAGACTTGACTAAACTGAACCACAAATTAGGTTTGAATTATCTTTTTAGATTCAAAAAAATTATGAATTGAATTGAACCTTTTTTTTTAGGTTAAAAAAAATTACTAATCAAACTAAATTGTTTTATACTAAATTGAATTGTTTCAAACCAAACCAAATCATGAGAAGTAAAGAAAAAAGAAAAAAGCCGTAAAAATTGAGAAAATATATGACTATAAAAGAGAATTCCATGTTACTTATTCAATTCCTTTTCTTGATTTTCATCAAG
This sequence comes from Laguncularia racemosa, assembly GCA_037954665.1. Lineage (NCBI taxonomy): Eukaryota > Viridiplantae > Streptophyta > Magnoliopsida > Myrtales > Combretaceae > Laguncularia > Laguncularia racemosa. The sequence continues at coordinate 128,320 of JBBMOL010000487.1, read as the reverse complement.
TTATTTACTCTTTTTTTTATTTTGTATTTTTTTATTAACTAATATAGAAATTATAATTACCATGAGAAAGATAATAAAATCTTCTTAAATATATTAAATGGGCATTGAAGATAGTAAATGACATCAAAAAATGATAATAAATTAAAAAATTTTAAGTCAAGTACAATTTTTTATACTTTATTGATCTGTATATAAAAAAAAATTAATAACAAGTGCAAATGCGGTTTGAATTGTGAACCGAACTTTTTTTTTTTTAAGTTTTAAAAAATTATGAATCGAATTGTATGACTAGACTTGATTTAGAAAAAGAAAAAAACTAAATCATAATTTATAGTTCAATTTGGTTTGAAGGACAAATCATACCTCGAATCATATAGAATCAAACCTCATCTACCTTTATTTTCTAATAATGCCTATAGTAAGGGAATTAGCATTAAGTGACCTAGTGTTTTAGGAATTCTAAGTTTCTTCATTTTTATTTCATCGATTTCAAAATTGTTTATCTTCTTCATTATTGTCATTATCAAATTTATTAGCTATAGTCTTATTTTATTCTATCTAATTCACAAGCAATATTTCTAATATTAATTTGATGTAGGTCTCTTAGAATAATTAACTTGAACAAATTAGGACTTGGAGAATTTTAGAACATGGCTTTGAAGAACAAAATAAAATAAAATGTTAGATTATGATAAAATTGAAAAATGAAGTTATCATTTATGATAAAAATTAGAGATATAAACGAAAAGAATTTCAAGGTTTATTTTATCAAGATTGTGGAGAAATTAAATTTATGTTCAATAAATAGCTCACATTGGTTATGGAAAAATGAAATTATTGACAACTATTCCCAATTTATTTATTGAATCACAATTTAGTGTTCAAAATTTTTTATATAAATATTTAATAATCCCTAATTATGTAAGTTATCAAGTTTAAAATTTATTAATTCTAAATTATATTATAATATAATCCTAATTATGCTGTTCTTAAATTCATTATTTGATGATTCGTTGGTTCTTGAGTTAAAATAGAATATAACGTTATTTTTGTCATAGAGAATGGTAAAAATCCTACGTTAACTCAGTTTCGAAACAACTAATGTCTTGAATAGATGAACGTATTTTTTTCCTTTCCATGCAGGATGAAAGTTCGGAATTTGTGATCATCAAGGCTCGTAATTATGATTGATCACATGGAAATGATCACTGGAAATGGAAAAAAAAAAATCTTTTCTATAAAAAAGAAAAATCAATTTTCTTATATACATTCATATTTTCTATATAGTGATTGACACCACTAACCATGAAGTTCCACCAAAATCTACATTAAGAGCCTTTAATACCTCAATCTATTATGATTTTTGCAATAATATCATAATATTGGTGAAGTATTTATAATATGGGTGCTTAAAAATTTAAGATAATCATATACTAAAATGTCAAATAGTTAGTTTCTAATTATCTAGGAAAAAATGTTTTCTTTTTTGAATATAATTACCATCATTAATCTATTGTCCTATAGAAAGGAGGGAATCAATTTGATAACTTTACATGAATTTATGCAAAAACTACCTTTTCCCTCTCTAAATAATATAGTTATAGAAATTCTATAGATTAACAACTCATTTAGATAAACTTTTTTTTTTTTTACATTGTATTTGAATCTTATTTGTATACATTTGAAATTTAGCATTTGAGGAATTATCTTATTTGTGTCTTATAAATGAAAATGGTAATTAAAAAATAAGAATTGAAAAATAAAAGTTCACGTGCTTTAAAAAGAAAATCTTTTAAAAAATATTTTATACATTAGAAAGGAATATTATTATTTTTTTTAATTAATAAAGTGAAGGGTAAATAAGTCAAAATATTTATGAATATATCTTATATTTAATTTTACAAAAAGTGTATATATTTATTTTTATTTTTAACTTTTTGATAACTTATTCTTGACCAATATACATAGTGGAATGGATGTCAAATGAATGTCCCACAAACACAAAAAATATGAACCAAATGGGCTCACACTATAGTTCATCTTTACACTTTTAAGATGATGATTTAATTAATTATATAGTTGCGTTGAAACTATCTAAATAGAAAAATAAAATAATTAGTTTTGAAGACATGCCTAGAAAATACGGTACTTTTTTTTTTTTTTCTCCTAGCATACGCTATATATTGTTTCATTAAGTATTTTCGGCACATACACACCTAGGAAACAATGTCGAATTTTGCTTGCTTGAATAGGAAGTATATATTTACATGAAAAGAATAATACCAAATTATTCTCTTGGCATGTTTTTGAAAATCAATTTACTTATTTAATTTTTGTTTTTTTCCTAATAATTATATCACAGTATTAATAGTATAGAGATAGTTGGTTTAATATAAAATAATTAATATCGTCATGGTCTTAAGTGTGTTGACAAATAATATATGTTGGCTTAACCTAAAATATAATATTATATAAATAAATAAAGTATATAATTAGTATTTAATTTTTTTTTTTTTGAATTTTTCTATATTATGTAAAATAGTAGTTCTCAGAAATTTTATAATACCAACCCATTCTACATGTAATACGATAAAAACAATTCTATAATAACTGCTGTGACCTCCCGCTTTGATGCTCCTTGTGGTCCATGAGAAACGACAAAAGTTCTTACATCACTTGCGAAAACTGGATGACAAAATCTCCTCTTGATCTTGTGGCTGTGATTTAACCAAATCCTTTTGTCTCATTTAAGAGCTTTGTCAGGTAAATTAATGCTAAAACCTTGTTGATATGACTTCACTACTTGATTTTTATTTTTATTTTATTTATTTATTTATTAATATTTTTACACTAAATGACTATACGTCGAATAGGAATCACTCAATTAATTTTTTATTAGTAATGTAAATTTTCATTATATTAATTTTTATAATATATAACTCTCATTTAAAAACTAAGCAACTTACTATCTATTTGTAACAGAATAAACTTTTTATTTTCGTGTGAATTAGGCTATAAAAATTTCCCACGCTACAAATAGGCCATGTTATGATATTTGTTTTCCGAGTAACGAAGATATGTAATGTTCATATGATTATACACAAAACTATTTCTATACAGAAAAAAAAAAGCTACATTTCACTAATGTTACCACATCAGTGCGTCCATAAAGTCAACATCAAATACTAGCCACATACTCGTTGGAATAGATGACAGGGGTCTTTAGAAGCTAGATAAAAGCATTTATACTGAGACATATAAATAATGAAAAAGAAGAAGGAAAGATTCATGTTTATATAAACTCTAACCAATCTAATAATAAATAAATATTGTGATTATCATTTATAAAAGATGTATATAATATTAGATTTATTGACAAGTATTATTTGGAATTTTGTTTGGAGATGATGAACATAAAAATATATGAAAATAAATTAAATATAAAAAATTATTGAGAAAAATAAAAAATAAAATATTACTTTTTATTTATATAAGGATGTTATTAAAATATAAAATTTAATTTTTCTTTAACATAGGTTTTAATAATGTTAAAAATTAAAATCATATAAAATAACACTTAATTAAGATAATATTCTCATATATACATATACTAATTACATGATATAATATATAAAAAGATAAATAAATAATAATAATTTTTTATACATGATAGTATATAACTAGATGTGAGAAAACATGGATTAATGATGCGACTTTGTGCAGCCTTCTGTAAAAAGGGGCTTGGATTCTTTTACCTTGCATTTAAGGCCATATTAGATTATATTATTAGTAGATAAACAAAAGCTCTGAAATGAGGGCATTTAATAAAAACATATCCTTAAAAGTATAGTAAAAAAATCTAGTCTCTTTTCTATGAAAATTGAATAAATACGCTATTGGTACCATTGCATAATATTTGCTTTTTGAATAATAAAGATATGTTATGTTCATATAATCATAGTATAACTATTTCAATATAGAAAAAATACTGTAGATTTCTCTGGTATATTACCATATCAGTGCGTATACAAGGTCACTTTCATACACCAAAGCAACATCAAATATTAGCCACATACTTATAGTACAATAGACATCACAAAATCTCCTCTTGTCTGTGATTTTACCAAATCCTTTTGTCTCATTTAGGAGATATGTCAGGTAAATTATTGCTAGCGACCCAGATGATACGACTTCACTGACTTGATTTTTATCTTTATTTTATTTATTTATATATTTATACTTGATGGTTATAGGTGGGATCATTCGGTTAAATTTTTTATTAGTAATATAAATTCTTATTATATTAATTTTTATAACATATAACTCCAATCTATTCATAAGTGAGTAAACTTTTCATTTTCGTGTGAATTAGATCATAAAAATTTCGTGAGATATTTTGTAAATATAAGCATTTTCTAAAACTAGAAGAAGAGAAGGTAATGATGTCATTATTGATGCCATTACATAATATTTACTTTTGGAGTAATGAAAACATATACTGTTCATATAATCATAATATAACTATTTTTATATAGGAAAAAATTTACATTTCCTTGATGTTACCAAATCAATGCATTCATAAAGTCCACATCAAATATTAGCCACATATTACAAAAGTCTTTTGAAGCTAAGAGATATAAATGATAAAAAAAAAAAAAAACGTAGAAAGGATTCCTGTTTGCATAATTTTTAACCAATTTAATAATAGTGGAATATTATGGTTGTCGTGTGTAAAATATGTATGTAATATTGGATTTAATGACAAGCATTATTTGAAATTTTGTTTGGAGATGATGATCACAAAAAAAAAAAAACAAAGTGAAAATAAATCAAGTATAAAAAATATTAAGAAAAATGGAAAATAAAATATTACTTCTCATTTATATAAGAATGCCATTAAAATATGAGATTTGGTTTGTCTTATGTAAATATTTTAATAAGGTTAAAAACTAAAATTATATAAAATAAAACTTAATTAAGACAATATTCTTATATGTGTATACATTAATTATATAATTCTACATATTAAAAGATAAATATATGATAATAATTTTTTATACATGATAGTATAAAACTAGATGAGAGAACATATAGACGAATGATTTGAATTTGTGCAGCTTTTTGTAAAAAGGGGTTTTAATTTTTTTTTTACAATGTATTTAAAGCCCCCTATTTATAAGTTATACGTATTATAGAGCCTCTGCCCATTGCATATCATATTCTATATGGACGAATGCCCTGAAACAAGGGTATTTAATGAACACATATCCTTAAATGTATAGTAAAAAAATCTAGTCCTTTTTATGTGAAAATTGAATAAATACATGTCCTTCCTTTAATTTTTTTTCCATAAATAATAAAATCATTTTGTCTCATTTAAGAGCAATGACAAGTAATCTGAAGCTAACAATTGTATTAATTTGACTTCATTGGCTTGATTTTTATTTTTATTTTATTTATTTATTATTTTATACTGGATGATTATAGGTTGAACGTGAGATCATTTAATTAAATTTTTCATTAGTAGTATAAATTCTTATTATATTAATTTTTCATAATATATAACTCTCAATTAAAACCTAAATGCCTTGATCATTTATAAGGGAGTATACTTTCCGTTTTCATCCAAATTAGGCCACAAACCCACTAATTTGTAATCATAAGCATCTTTTAACACTAGAAGAAGAGAAGGTAATGATGTCATTATTGGTGCCATCCCATAAATTTGCTTTCTGAGTAATGAAGATATGTTATGTTCATATAATCATAGTATAACTGACACAACGAGGAAAGCGTAACGAAACGAATCCGAATATGGATTGGTTTCACAACAACAAAGAAGGATTCTTTGATGCAAAGTCTGGTTGCGCACAACCGATAAACGGGGATAATTCTCTCTCGAAGTGTATTCAAAATATGATAAAATGTAACCCTAGCTTATCTGACAAAAGAGTATTTATACTTCCCCGTAAAATATCTAAAAGGGAAAAATCTAAGCGTACACGTGGAAATAAGTAATAAAATACATGTCTATAACCTGCCGCATACATGGCCGTACCTCTAGGCCGTGTATGTTTCTAGGCATGTGGCGAGCGCAGTACACGGTCGCATACACGGCCGTGCCTCTAGGCCGTATATGTTTTTGGGCATGTGACGAACACAGTACACGGTCGTATACACGGCCGTGCCTTTAGGCCGTGTAAGATTCTATGAGAATTCTACTGGAACACACGGTCATGTCGCTGGCCGTGCCTGTACCCATGTTAGTTATACACAGCCCGTGTAAGATTATACACGGCCGTGCCCTTAGGCCGTATAAGCTTCTGTGTTCTCTACGATGTCCGCATCATTCTCTTCCACCAAGAGAGAACTCGACCCCGAGTTCGCTTCTAGATAAAGGGATTCATCATCCTCGTAAAATGGAGATAAATCCGCCACGTTGAAGGTCTTGGAGATTCTCATGCTTTCCGGGAGGCCAACCACATAAGCGTTGTCATTGATCTTGGCCACTATTTTGTAGGGCCCATACTTCTTCGGTTGCCACTTGCTATATGTGCCCACAGGGAAGCGTTCTTTCCTTAAGAACACCATCACGGGGTCGAACACCTCGAACAACCTCTTCTTCTTATGCCTATCAACTGTTTTCTTATAGCGCTCATTCACTTTCTCAATTTGTGTTTTGATCTCCGACGCCAGGTGCTTTGCTGCTATGTTGGTCTCCACACCTTTAGGTAGGGAAACTAGGTCTAGAGCGTGAGAAGGTACCTTGGTATAAACCACTGAGAAATGTGATTTACCGATAGTTTTGTGGATCGAGTTGTTGTAGGCGAACTCTGCTTGAGACAATGCCAGGTCCCATTGCTTTGGCTTCTCTCCACAGATACTTCTTATCAGATTGCCAAGGGTCCTGTTCGTCACTTCGGTTTGTCCATTGGTTTGTGGGTAGGCTGTGCTGCTGAAGTTGAGGGATGAGTTGAACATGTACCAAAGCGTCCTCCAGAAGTGGCTAAGGAATCGGGTGTCCCTATCAGAAGTGATGGATTTGGGAACCCCATGTAATTGAACCACCTCCTTAAAGAATAATCTGGCCACATTCTGAGCATCCGCCGTCTTCTAACATGGGATGAAGTGAGTCATCTTGGAAAACTTATCCACAACTACAAAAACAGTTTCAGCACCTCGTTGGGTACGAGACAAACCTAAGACGAAGTCCATGGATAGGTCTTCCCAAATGTTCTCAGGTACGGCTAAGGGAGTGTATAGTCCCGTATTCTGAGAGTGCCCCTTTGATGTTTGACAGATGTAGCAGCGTTGCACTATCCGACTGACATCCCTGCGCAACTAAGGCCAATAGTATCTTGCAGCCACTGCTGCTAGTGTTTTATCCCGCCCCAAATGGCCGGCTAATCCCCCTCTATGGAGATCTTGGATCACCATCTCTCTCAAGGAGGATGCAGGGATACATAGTTGGTTTTCCCTCATCAAATAACCCTCCAGGATATCATAACTGTCATTGGGTTCCTTATTAGTGCACTTTTTCTAGGTAGCTCTGAAATCTCCATCCGTTTCATACAGCTCCTTTAACTGTTCAAACCCCACTACCTCAGCTCTCAAAGTCACTAGTAAATCTGCCCTTCGGCTTAGTGCGTCGGCCACCTTGTTCTGAACCCCAGATTTATGCATCAGACGAAACGGAAACTTCTGCAAGAATTGTATCCATCTGGCGTGCATGTCTTTGCATATGCGGGTCTGATTGCTCAGGTGTTTCAAGGCAACACAATTAGAATATAGTACAAATTCCTTGCCCACCAAATAATGCTCCCACATTCTCAAGGCTCTAACCACGGAGTAAAACTCCTTGTCGTATGTGGACCACTTCCTCCTGGCCTCGCAGAGTTTCTCACTATAGAATGCGACAGGCCTCTTCTCTTGAGAGAGTACTGCCCCAATACCCACACCACTGGCATCACAGTCAACTTCGAATAATTTGTCAAAGTCCGGTAAGGCCAGCACCGGTGCGCTACATAGTCGCTCTTTGAGCACAGCGAATCCCGACTCAGCTTCCTCGTCCTAGTGAAACTGCCCTTTCTTTAAGCATTTAGTTAAGGGAGCCGCTACCGTGCTAAAGTGTCGTATAAAACGCTTGTAGAATCCTGCTAACCCCAGGAAACTCCTCAGCTCGGTGATGGTCTTGGGTATAGGCCAATCTCTAATGGCTCGTACCTTATCCTCATCCACCGTGATTCCTTCCCCACTCACTATGAATCCTAAAAATAACAGCTTCGATGACAGAAACACACACTTCTTGAGATTAGCATAGAGTTTGTTCCCTTTCAGCACCATCAAGACATCCTTCAAATGCACTAGATGTTCCTCTTGAGTCTTGCTATATACTAAGATGCCATCAAAATATACAACAACAAATCGGCCTATGAAGGGTTTAAGTACCTGATTTATCACGCTCATGAAGGTACTCGGTGCATTGCTGAGTTCGAATGGCATGACCATCTATTCGTATAGCCCCTCTTTCGTCTTGAAGGCAGTCTTCCACTCATCCCCAGGTCTGACCCGAATTTGATGGTACCCGCTTCAAAGGTCTATCTTGGAGAACACCACTGCTCCACTCAGTCGATCCAACATGTCCTCAATGCGAGGTATTGGGAATTTGTACCCAATTGTGATTTTGTTGATCGCTCGGCTATCCACGCACATCCTCCAACTCCCATCCTTCTTAGGTGTTAGTAGTGCTGGTACGGCATATGGACTCAAGCTATCTCAAATGAATCCTTTATCGAGTAAGTCCTGGACCTTCTCCTTTAAGATCCCCGTTTCCTTGGGACTCATCCGGTAGTGAGGGAGGTTAGGAAGACTAGCTCCCAGCACCAAGTCAATGTAATGCTGGATGTCTCGCAATGGAGGTAATCCCTCCGGTAAGTCTTCCGGAACTACTTCTCTGAATTCCTCTAGTAATTCCTTCACTTCTTCCGGAATCTCTGCGTTACTCATGTCCTCTCCTGCATTTTTCACTACTAGGGCATGCATCAAGCAGGACTCCTTGATGTCTTCAGTCATCTCCCTTTCCGATTGGGTGATCGTAAGAAAGGACTTCCCTTCCACCTTCTGGATTTTGGGTCGCTTATCCGATAGTAGCAATAGTGTATACTTCACCCCCTCCTTCTCCAACCTATACTTGTTCTCCTTCCCTGCATGTTGGGCATCTACATCAAATTGCCAAGGACGCCCGAACAACAAGTGACAAGCGTCCATTTCGACGATGTCGCAGTACACTTCATCTCGATATTTGCCGATCGAGAAAGGAACTCTACACCTCTCTTTCACCTCTATTTGCTCTGCCGCTTTGATCCATCCGATGGGGTGACGGACTTGGATGTTTCTCTGTAGGTAATTGGAGCTTCTTCACGACCTCCTTCCCAATGATGTTCTCACAACTCCCACTGTCGATAATCAAGTCAAACACTCTCCCACTAATCATGCACCTAGTGCGAAACAATTGGTGTCGTTGTGAACTATCCTCTTGCTTCGGTGCTAACATCATCCTCCTAATTACGTAATTAGGCTCCACCCCGTCGTCAACCTCCTCATAGTACTCTTCATCACCATCTGGTTCACAACACACTTCTTCCTCCTCTTCCCTCTCGACAATGTTTACGGTGCGTCGATTTGGGCACTCATTTGATCGATGTCCCGGCTGATTACATCTATAACATTTTCCCAAGATCGACTTGGCATATGGATTGTTTTGCCTTGGGGTGTCTCTATTCTCCACCGGTCTCTTTCCTTCCGCCTTGTCTTCTCTCCTGTCCATATTTCCCGTTGGTTTCTCAACCACTCTTCTAGGTCTCTCACCAGTCACCTTACTACTATTACCAAGACTTTCGTAAGTGTAAATCCTTTTACTACCTCCAAACCTTACGCTCTGTTCTTGTATCATCATTTCCGCCCGGAGAGCCAAGTTCTTTGCTTCATTCACGGTTCGGAACACCGTCACCCCTATCTTATCTCTTATCTGAGGCTTCAACTCGTCTACAAACCGTGCCACCTGTTGACCTCCAGTCTCCCTTAAATCATTTCTCTCCGCTAACCTCATAAACTCCGCGGTGTATTCATGCACCGTCCTCTGCCCTTGTCGGCACCGCTGATACTGTTAGAAGAGAATTTGCTCGTAATCGGGTGGCAAGAAATCCCGCTGCAGCAGATTCCTCATGCGGCACCATGACCTAATAGGCTGCCGCCCTTCCCTTTGCCTACGGTGCTGCAATCGATCCCACCATGCAGACGCCCTGCCTTTCAATCTACAAGCAACCATTCTCACCCTTCTATCCTCAGGAACTTCCATATAGTCGAAGAACCTATTGACCTCCGCCAGCCAATCTAAAAACTCTTCTATATTCAAATTTCCATTAAAAGAAGGGATGTCTACCTTAAGACGGAAGTCTCCGCCTTCAGCATGGTCGAACCCTTGGTGATTACGTTGATATCCACCACCATATGCCGGTTCATTCCGGTCATCCATTCCACGAAATCTTCCGCCGCCAACAACACCACCCCTTCTCAGTGGTTGTTCCCTCCTCTGCAAAATTCCGTCCTCTTCCTCAGAAGAGCTTTCGTCAATTCTCCGGTTCCATTGGTTTCCGGCAACAAAGTCATTGATAAGGCCGCCGCGAGCAATTGCTACCCCCGGTCGATTCCCAACAACACCCCTGTGACCGTCGTGGTCCATCACCATGGCGTCGAACCGCGCCACTAGATCCTCTAGGCGTTGTTCTACACGCCCAAGCCTCTGCTCCATGGTTTCAACCACTGCTCTCGGAGCCCATTGATTGACTCCTTGGACTTCCGCATCTCGATCAAGGTCGAGAACGCGACCGTCATCAACACCACCGTTAGCCGACATCTCCGCAGGAAATTGCTTTGCTCTGATACCAACTGACGCAGCGAGGAAAGCGTAACGAAACGAATCCGAATATGGATTGGTTTTACAACAACAAAGAATGATTCTTTGATGCAAAGTCTGGTTGCGCACAATTGATAAACGGAAATAATTCTCTCTCGAAGTGTATTCAAAATATGATAAAACGTAACCTTAGCTTATCTGACAAAAGAGTATTTATACTTCCCCGTAAAATATCTAAAAGGGAAAAATCTAAGTGTACACGTGGAAATAAGTAATAAAATACACGTCTATAACTTGTCGCATACACGGCCATGCCTCTAGGCCATGTATGTTTCTAGGCATGTGGCGAGCGCAGTACACGGTCGCATACACGGCCGTGCCTTTAGGCCGTGTATGTTTCTGGGCATGTGACGAACACAGTACACGGTCGTATATACGGCCGTGCCTTTAGGCCGTGTAAGATTTTGTGAGAATTCTACTGGAACACACGGTCGTGTCGCTGGCCGTGCTTGTACCCGTGTAAGTTATACACAGCCCGTGTAAGATTATACACGGCCGTGCCCTTAGGCCGTGTAAGCTTCTGTGTTCTCCACGATGTCCGCATCAATAACTATTTCAATATAGAAAAAATATTCTACATTTCTTTGGCATATTACCATACATTGCATATATAAAGTCACTTTCATACACCAAAGCAACATCAAATACTAGCCACATATTCATAGTACAATAGACGACACAAATATAAATAACGTATCTCATGATTGATCAACCCAGTGGTCAAGTTCTAGTTTAGTAACTTAGGATAGCTATTAGCTGCTAGGCTTTTCAAGAGAATCATCATTGGTTTTACGCAATTTTCTCTGTTTGAGTAGCTTTGTGCTGTATCTCCTAACTTGCATACTAGTCCTCAACTTGAGGCTTTGCTCATTTAAATTCTAAAGTACTCGAGATGACTTCAGAGCAGCAGCATGTTGTGAGGTTAGTCTTCTAAATTTTCATTTATTATCCTTTGTATATTCGTGTCTAGTTTCTTATCAGTGTTTGTTTGAATGGTGGAAATTGTTCTCCATACTTTTCTTTTTATATATTTATTATAGTTAATAATTGTGAAATATTATCCTCAATAATCACAAAAGTTTTAAATACAAGTAGTTTTTTACGTGGTAAGCACCAAGATAGTTGGCTCGGATATTGACAATTAAGAATCATCGAAAATAGCAACGGCTTCTGGGGAAAAGTAATTCTATTAAAAACCGTAATATGATTTTTGATAAATATTTTCCTAATGATTATAAAATATAACTAATAATTAGGGCTACCAACTTGTAAGTATAATTATATGTTCACTCAGCATGATAGTTTTTCCATTTCCTCTCCTTTAATATGATTTGTTATTATGATGTTTACTTATATTTTGAATACCATAATTATAATTATGCAAAATAATTAAAAGTAATTCATGTCTCATCCCTTATAAATTGCTCATATTCTTATGGATACTCCTATATTGAAGATATCATCATCACTACATCTATTAAAAGTATCACTATCATTATAATACCCAATACGTAATATAATAAATATTTATTACTAGTAGAAGTATAATAAATATAAATATTTTAACTATTAACTAATTCTTTTTTTTTCATTGTTGACTAAATATATAATAATTATTATTACTTTATTATATTTTCATTGAATTACAATTCAATTCTCCTTTCATTTCATAAGGTAATGTGAATAAGCTATAAGGATTTTTTATTTTATTTTATTTTTTGTTTTTTTTTCTTTTTGTCGTTATCCATATACATAAAGAGAACTTGCTAATTGTATCTAATTCGTTCCTAAGATCAATACGTTTTCTGCAGTGTTTCAGTTGAGAATAACGAAAATAGCAATAAGACGCCGAATAATGAAGGCAAGGGTACTAAGGGATGCTGTAAAATCATGGGAGAGGATTATTACGTCGAAAGATCGAAGGCGATCTTGCTGCTGAGTGTAGCAGCTGTGTCCTTGGATCCATTTTTCTTCTATATTCCCGTAGTGAAAAATGCCTCAACCTGCCTTGGATTAGATAGCAACTTGAGAATTATTGTCGTTGTCCTTCGTTCATTTGTGGATGTACTACACACCATCCTATGGTGGCGTCATAATCGGCCCACGGATGATGGTAAAGGGCCTAGGCCCAAGGATAATGGAGAAAAGCCTCATGGGTGCCAAGGCCGTCTCGGACAAGGTTGGACTGGGGTCCAAAAAAATAAAAAGAAAATAGTAGCTTGGACAGCCGCCATCCTTGCAACTCTTCCACTCCCTCAGGTAAACCTTTTCCCTTTTTTTTTTTTACCCTGTTAACATGCTCCTTCGAGATGTATTTGCTTTGAAAACTGTCCATTTTCATGACTAAGGTAAGCAAATACTGTAGCACCTCAATAATTCTCTCTCCCTCTCTCTCTCCCTATCTCTCTTAGACCTAAGCTCGTTAGAGGAAGTGGGCCATTAAATCATACTTGCAAAACAGACTTTTTATCATGTTCTAAGTATGAACCTTGGCGGCTTAAATTATTAAATTCAATAGCTCATATCCCTCACAATTACTTGGGATAAGGTAGTATTCAAAGAAAAATAATAATTTTCATGCAAGCATTAATGTCTTCTTCTTTCTCAATGGTTTTAATTAATTGGTTTTATCTAAATAGTGTATTAAACTAGACTATATAAAATCACGATACACATTGTTACACATGAAAATTTAGGCATTGGCCTATTGACTAGATTACTTATGAATCTTCATTCTTCTTTTACTAGTGATCTAGGTTGTTTCCATCACGACAATGGAGCACATCCCTTATTGTGTCACTTACTAACCTTGAACCCTATTTTTTTTAGGTTATATACAAAATTTTAGAGCTTGCCTTAATTTGGCACCACTCTCATGGCCTATACCAAAACATTGCTTACCCCTAATGTCTAGTCAACAGTTGTGCTTCAACTCATTTTTGGGTAGAACCGACTTGTAGCCAATTGTGCTTGAATTGGTATTAGCAATTTAATCGTGAGGTGATAGCATTTAGACAATTTTTTTGTGTGTGTTGGTGAATTCAAAGATTCGTTTGAGCAACATTTCAACCATATCAGCAGTTCACAACCATGCTTATTGTCTATTGTTCGCCTCTATAGTAAAATTAATTGGGGGTTGGAGAGGCAATGGTTTGTCCTATGGTAAATGCCACCCATTCGAGTCTATTTATGTTCAACTCATGAACTCAGCTAATAGAAAGCTATATGATAGCTTATGATGATATAGCCCTAAAGCTAAGGGTAAGGTTCAAACAAGGAATGCCTTATGATAGATAGCTAAGAATCTAAAGATGAGGAAGGGCATAGTAAATAATGAAATGCTTTGAGGAGTTGAAATTAAGCATAGATTTAGACATTCCCAAATTGCTTAACCTTTTAAACTACTATTGAATCTATGAGTAGGTAGGAGACAACCTAGCAAACTAAACCACTTATTAGTTAGAGGGACATGAAGCAAAAGTGATTCCCATAATTGTGTGACAAGCAAAATAGGAGCAACCTAAAAAGTGAAAACAATGTGAATTACTAGAATATTGCATAAATTAAAACGAAAGCAAAATACTTGAAAAAGTAGTATACTAAGCTACTAAAACATAAGAAACTTGAAATTCTTATAGAAATGAAAATTTAGCAAGCATTCTTTAGACATTTTTAAAAGGTTAAATAAACAATCCTTGTATCTAATCATGTACTTATTTTTTTCATAAAGTGTATAATTATTGTGACATCCTAAAGGGGAGCTTGGAAGTGTTAACTAAAGCTATCATGTCATGTATACAACCATTACATAATAACCACCTTGTAAGTTAGAGATTGCAAGACTCTAGATAACTATTTAGTCAATTGCAACTAATTATACTACGTAAAATCATATAATAGGAGTAACTACGAATTCACATGTTCCACAATCGACCAAGATTGTAGAGAATTGGAATACTCTACCAAAATAATAAAATGAAAAATAATTCTATGTCTCACAATTTTGATTTCTACATCAAGTTCCTAAGAATAAGATTACATCTAAATAATCTATCAAGACATCTTACTTTATCATTCTTGATTCCAAAAGCTCTTGTCATATTCATATCTTATCTCATCTTAAGCTTTTGTGATGTTTCTTGTAAAACAGTCTATGGAGGGTTGAGTACACTACAGCTTAATGAGATGTAAGTATAATACTCTCATTACTACACACTTACAAGCAATTCAAGAAAGTTTTCAATTATATACTATGCATAAACAACCATAGGTAATATAATATTGAATGCAATCTTTTGGTAACTAGTGTGAAGTGTAAGGTTTAACGCTTCCCTTGACCTTAGGTTAAGGATTCTCATTTATAATTGGTGCATAGGTATTCCATCTTATTTAACTCTCATCTTTGCACTTAATTAATTATCTCAAGTCTTCTAAAGTCTTAAGCTCCAAGTGCTTTAATTGCACATTGTGCACACACACCCTCAAGGATGGGCAAGACTCTTAAACTTGATTTTGTTAAAGACGTAACAGTCATCAAGTCACTTAGTTCGCCAATGGCAAAACAATAATCCATAAATGATTACTTCTTTCACATCTTGTAGTAGTGATGACTTCCAACACAATATAATGTTTTATGTAATAGATGTTCGATTTTATCTTAAACTGAATATCTGATCAATTAGATAGAATCAGTCAAACAAGGTAAAAAAATTGTAAAGAATTACAATTTTACAATAAATCAACATAAAAAGGCTAAATTAATACTAGCACATTACAACTAATTCCATTGACCATTAAATCAACTTGTCATAAAGCATCGACTGCTCTTATTAATAGGTAACAATAGAATCATCCAGATACTTAACAAATCAACCATCACTCATCAAACATGTTCCACTCTATTTATTTGCCCGTATGTTTCCTCATTCACTTCACATTTATAAGTATATGTACCTATGCATGTCTCATGTATATACATATTTATTTATTGTTTAATGATATGTATATATATACTAAATTGATAAGGAAATTAATTGGCTTGCAATCATGTTTATAAGTCTATAAATGTATGTATATACATATGTACATCTTCATGCTTATATAAAAATATACATTTCCAATATATACGCATGTGTACCAATGTATATATGAAAATATATATTTAGTAAGAGAAATAATGATGTATATGCCAATTTTTATAAGCTAATGAGTAGCAAAATATTTATATGTTATATCTTGCAATTGGAAGTAGGTATATATGTAAATATATGTAAAATTTATAGGTCTCTATATATCTACAAATTTTTACATTTTGATTTACAATTATACCTATATGCATATGTAACAGTTTATCACATTATTTATCAAAATTCTTACTTCCATTAATATTGTCATTAAGTTTGAATAGATATAATAGTTACTAAATTTTCTATTTTCATTGATGACATTTTTATGTTCTTATTAATTTTTATAATTCTATGCTCCACTATCATTTAGATAATAATTATTTATATTAATTAATTATATATGTCTGCTTTTGGGATTAGATATTTATATTTATAAATAAATGTCTATATATATAGGTTAATTTCCTTGTTTTCATTTGTGTATATATAGTAATGGATATGTGATTTGATTTTTTTTTATTCCATTTATGAATGACTTAATTCAACCTCTATAGAATTGCGTGTAGAGGATATTAGCCTAAAGGTGTCTATCACCTTTCTCATTAGATGTAAACTTGGAAGGAAATATGAGAAAAGAAAAAAAAAAATGGAGTTGTGCTTATAGTTTTAGTGTCCACTCGACATGATGACAAACATCCAGACAAGATGACTAGGAGCATTCCTGGTTGCTTTTTAAATTTAGTGTTTGGATGAAATGTTTCGTATCATTTGGATGATTTGCCTCATCTACTTCGATAACTTTACTATGATACCCCAAAATACAACATACTTCCATAAAAAAACACTTCCATCATGCACTTCATCACACAACAACACAATAGCAGCTTAACATAGCAACATTCACATATACATAGTTACATTATGAGCAAAATAAACGCATATTGTAGTAAATTATAGAGTATCCCACTCACCTCGATCACTTGACATCAAAACTCAAAATAACTCTTAGGAAATCATGTAAACTTGGGTCTTTTACCTAGTAATAAATGAATAACAAACTTAAAGTTAGTTATACTAATTAAGCTCACTAAAACTTAGAATAAAAATCAAGTTTACAATTTTTTTTTAATTCATGTAAATTTAACCCAAATTTTGAGTTCAACATTTGTCTAATAAGTGTGATCTTGATGTGAAGTACACTTTCTAAGGATTGTAATCGCACTTATGGTTTTTAATTTGGAGTTAATATGAGAAAGTTATGAATTTTTAAAATTTAGGAGGAAAGTTGAAATCGTAACAAGGAAGAAAGGAAAAGAAGAAGAGAAAGGAAGAAGAAAGAAAGAAAATAAGAGTTTGGCTGAAAGAAGGGAAGAAAATAAATGAGAAGAGAAATAAGAGAGAGGGATTAAAGGGAAAAGAGGTCAAGGTACATAAATATCTAATTATGGGTCTGGTTAGCATGTGTACTAATGATCAAGTTAAATTATATAAATTACTATATTTTTATATTAAAACTTATTTGTTAGCTAAATAAAATATTTTGAATATAAATATGCACTTAGAAATTTTATTTAACCATCATAAACTTAAAATTTTAATTCTTGTTTTCTATTTATTATAATTTCTTATTAGATCCAATTTCTTTTTTACCTTGTTGTATTTTAAGGTCCAATGTTATTAGATATGATTTCTACTATACGTAAATTATTATAGTTGCTTTAATAGATTGTAAATAATTGTTATCAATTTTTCCAAAAATTTTATTCATCATGAAATGTACTAGTGAAACTTTAATAATCTAGAATATGCTAAAATTAAATATTTATATTAATGGTTATTTAGTGTATTATAACTTTACATATATTTATTTTATTTCATACTCACTTTTAATTATTATTATGATCCTCACAGTATTTCCATAATCCTACAGTCTTACGAGTTGTACTCATATTCAATGATTATAATTAGGCTAAGTATTGGATTATTATTTGCATACTTGTATAATAAATATTTTCTTCTTCTTTATTTTTTTTTTCTTTTTGGTAGGTTTTGAAATTTATTAGGCTAAGTACTGAACTTGTTGAATATTTATTTCTATATATCTTTTCTAGTATCAATATATTAAAATAACTTAATTTTTATCATTAACCTTTTCAAATTTTTGAAATTACGAAAATATTGTCCTTATTACCTTAACTTAGAAGTATTTATTGTTTCTTAGTTTTAGTATAGTTTTTCAAAAATTTTGAGCATTTCAATTATTTTAGTAAAACATGAAAAGTTTATTTCTTGAACAAATGTAGGAGACTAGTTACAAGGTCTTTGATAGAAAATCTAAAAGCAATTATAAAAGGAAACTTTCATATTACAAATTTAGAATTGGTATTACTTAACGAAGCCATCTTATAGGATGGGTGGGTTCTTATGTATGTGTTGCTACAAATTCCTAAATTTGTCATCAAGTTGATTTTTCTCTTATCAATTTAATTTTGTAGGTGGTGATTTTTGCTATATCTTGGCAACTTCTTACAGTAAGGTTGCTTAAGTTTATTATGCTTACCCAATTTGTTAGACTGGTTTGTCGAATCATACCGGCTTATAAAGATGAAACAAGAAGTTATGACATGCTGCTTATATATACTTGGTTTGCGGCTGCATTTAATCTTATCATGTACACAATAGCAAGTAATGTAAGTAATTACCCTTTTATCTCAATTACTATTCACTTTAACTTCATTTGACTCGATCTGCATAGACCATTTTAGGGTGAGATATAAATATCATATAAAATATACATGGTTTATAGATTAGGTACTGAATTAGATTTTTTCCTACTTTCATGCGTGCTTGAATCTTCTTAAAAACTAGAATAAGCAACAAATGGCAATAAAGTCAATATGTTAATCAAATGCTTATAATAAATGTAGGCTCTTGGAGGATTTTGGTACTTATGTGCTGTTGAGCGAAACATTAATTGCTGGAAAGGAGCTTGTCACAAAAATCGAAGCTTGTGTGGTGGTTCTTTTTTGTACTGTGATGATACTTCACGTTACAATGTTTATTTGTACAAGCACTGCTCCACACCTCAAGCTTCCAATTCTAAGTCTTTGATTATGGCATATATGGTGAAGCATTCCGGACAATTATTACTGAGATAGATACCCCTTTCCTAAATAAGTTCTTCCAAAGTTTTTGGTGGGGCTTGCGAAACTTGAGGTTAGTAAAATAATATTATTATTGCATCATTTAAATAATAATAGCTTCACATTATTGCCTCTTACTAATAAATATGTTAAATGAAATTTCCATTTTTATGATTTCACCTAATGCAAACAATTATCATAAAGTTTCAAAGCATGTTTTTGGAACATTTACAATTCAAATGCTTAATTTTATACATAGGAGTATAACACATTTTGATCTTAGGGCAACTTACCCTTCATCTTTTGCACAATTTTACTAAAATTACTAGCTCTCTTCTTAATTGATGAAGCCATCGTGTCTTAGGATTGTTTGTGTTATAACATAAGACTAATGTTAAGAGCATAACATCATTGGTTGAATTGCTAACATGGGCAATGTGTAAATCTTCCAGTTCCTTGGGACAAAACCTTATGATTGGTTCCTATATATGGGACAGCTTCTTTGCGCTTGCCATTTCTATTTTTGGTTTAATTTTATTTGCTCTCCTCATTGGAAATATGCAGGTTGGTATTTTTTAGATTCATTGAGTTAAACAAATATCAAACAATTCCAAAATGTCAATTGATATTAAAAAGTTGTGGGTAAAATATAGTAATACCCCATGGAAATTAAATTATAAAAGTTATAGCAATTTACATTTGGTGAAAAATGTTAATCATTGTTTCTCCTTCAATATGTCGAGTTAATCTTCTCTATTAACATATACCTATAATTACCTTTTGAAGCTAATTCATCACTTGATTTAAGATTGTTCAACCTTAACTTGATATGTTAGCAATTGTTATAGATAAAATAAGGTGATAAATTAATATGAAAAATAATAAGAATTGTATATCAATATAGATGAAATAAGGTGATAAATTAATATGAAAAATAATTATAATTGTATGTCAATAGGAAAGATTGATTTGTTACGATGTAGGAAGACAAATTTTATAGTATTAACATTTTCCAAGAGTATAGACGCATGATTTTACCAAGGAATATGGCTAAAGTTTTTGTGGTTATCATGCATTTGTACCGTACCATAACTTTCCCAAAAGTGGAGTTTAAATATTTACATGTAAGTACCTACTTAGCTCTTTCTATCTAAAGCTAATTTAAAAGCATTGCATCCATAAGTCTGAAAGGAAATTGCATATACATGGTATAAGATCACGTTCAATGATTTAGATGCCTTTCCTTTTTCTAATTTTTTGTTTGGTTTGAACAGACCTGCTTGGAATAAAAAACACCTACTAAATTGGAGAAAACGAGACAGAGAACAGATAATTTAAAAAGATGGAATCCATTCAATTCGTTATCTTTGAATCTTAGAAAAGATGTCACATGGTGTGAAGAACCAAAGTGGCAAGAGACAATTGAAGTTAATTTGGAAAGTTTGCTAAACAATATTCAACCAGAGCTTAATGGGAAACTCAACCAAGAATTATGCAAATGCATCTTCTCAAAGGTGAGATGTATTGACACCAACTAATTTATTACCATTGTTTGGTTTCATTCCATGAAATGATGAGTAGAAATTGCAAATCAGGTGGGGAGTGTTTATTTTGTTGAAAAAGTTTGTCATGATATTTATTAGAATTGAAATGTTAAAGCTGGCAAATACTAATAAAGGTATCATAAAAAATTGTGAGCATTAGTCTCTTTCAGTGTTATGTGACATTAAGAAAAGTTGTAGACAATGAGGAAACAGTTTTAGATTTTGAAAAGATGATGTAATTTTTCTTATTGACTATGGATATTTATATGTGGTTGTTAACACCACTACTTGTTACTAAAACTCCAGTATCTACAATCTCTTAAGACTATGAGAAGAACATTTGGAGATCACAAACCCTTGATTGCTTAGAAAAATATCAAGCAAGTTAGGAAAACATCCTCTATGAAAGAAACACACCTGACTTCCTTAAGAGATGGATCTTGCCCATTTATTTGGGAGAGCCACTTATTTATAAAAGAGTTTCCCCTTTGATCACTTATAAGTCATTCATTCATATATTAAAATGCGATCTTTCAGATTTTCTCTCTAGACTTTCGGTTTCTAAAAGTTGTGTATTGTGAGATTATATTGTCTTAACACTCTCAAATATCCTTCAAATTACCATAAGGGAGCGCTCGTGACAAATACTTTCATTACGGGTGGTATTAGTGTAGTATTTAGAGAGTGAAAGTGAGGATATCTATTGGTAGGTAGAATATTGTCCAAGCTGTTAAAGAGGATACTAGCTATGAGGAGTGCTCCATTATAAGGCAAAAAGCTTTGTTAAGGGATATCTTAATGGCTTGTGATGCTAGTTTTGATGTGAAGTTGTGTATTGCTGGGTTGAAGGAAGGGTTGAGAAGCTATAGGCCTAATTTGAAGAGATTGAAAAGAGCCTCTACAAAGAAATACAAGGCATTTCGAACTGCACCATAGAATGCATGGTAAGTGAGATAGCACTCTTGAAAAGACGTGGTGGCTAGGATGGGTACTTTAGAAGCCATGATAAAGACTTATGAATGGAGAATGGATGAGGTAAAGAGATAGTAGATTTTTAAGCATAATGGTTAATGGAGTGATTGTTCAGCCAACCTCTAAGGTGAATGTGCCTAAGGAGGAGCACTTTTAGGGAATTTAGTCTACTAGAAAAGTAGACAATTTCCTATGGGGAGTTGAACAATATGTTGGGGCTATTGGACCTAGTGATAATATAAGTACAAAATGCAGTCTTGTATTTGAGATATTCTATTAGGTATGGTAGATGGCGAGGGCTAAGGACATTACGTCTTGGGAGGAGTTAATATAAATTTTTTAAGAGTAGATTCTATCCTTAAATTGCTAAAAAGGGAAGTTAAGATCATGCTTTGCCACCTTCCATATAAAAGTAATTTGAAGCATTTTATACAAGAATTTTTTGAGCTAATGCTGAAGATCTTAAACCTTAATTGAGACAATAGGAATCATGATTGAATCTTCATTTAGGTGGTAAGATATGTGCAAGAGAAAAACTAAGACCTAGAAGCTAAATTAGGTTAGCTAGATTTAACCCTAATGAGATTATGCTGACTGAGTTTTGAACCAAGACAACCAAATGGCAACTAGGCTAACCTAATTGCAACTAAGTTGACCTAGTGTCATTATACTTATTTCAGCTTTGTTTAGTTATCTTCATTTTTTTTTTGTTACTTATTATAGTGACATTTTTCCCCTTACTAGGATTACTTTAGGTAATTTAAAGGGCTTTTACCAATTGTATTGAGATAATTGATTTTAAATATAATGCTAAATTTAATTCATCAATGGAAAGAGTTTCCATTTTGGTTTTTTTGAGAACTTATGAACCTATTGAGGATTTTGTCATTGTGGCATTTAAACTCATTCATATATTCTAGTTTTTTATTTAAATAATCTATGCATCAAGCTTTATAATTTAATTCTACCTTCCTTATGGTTGAAATTCCATTCAAGAATATTTTATGGGTTTAAATTTGTTTAGGTCACTTTGTGGTTCTAAAATTAGTGATTTGATTTTCTAGTTTGGTTTAGGAGTGATGGGTCATATGAGCACTTTCATGATTGAATGCAAAGAATCAAAAAGAGTTACTAGAGGTGGTAGATGAAAAGCCCACAAAGCTTAGGTTTTAGAATGAGAGTGTTAAAAGAGAGTTTAAAATCAAATGTAGGAAACTTGATATTGTAGAGGCTCTAATGAGGTAAGTGTGGGATTGTGGAAAAGAAAATTGACATAGAGTGTGCAGATTCAATAACTATTGAAAGTACTAAAAATAAATAAGTCCTAGAGAAATCTATCGTTGAGACTCTTAGTGCTAGACATTTGAATGAGAGTAAGTATATTGTTGTCATAGAATTGATTTGTCCATGGAGCCAATGGATGAAGATTAGTCCACATAAGATAATACATGATACACTATGATATGTTAATATAACTCCTTGAGGATCATCTGGTTCCTATAAGGTGTGCTAATAGTGTACTTAGTATATGGTTGGAATTAAAGTTATTTATGAAGCTAGATGTTTGGCTTGGTTAGGAAAGAGGGAAAATAGCTTTTTGTATTTAGGATGATCTTTTTTTTAAAAAAAAAATCTAAATGGCCATGTTAAGTAGTTCAACTATCAAGTTCATGGGTGAAATCATCACATGCTTCAAGGATATGATAGGATATAAAACCTAATCTTCATAGGGGAATAAGAGATGTGGATGAGAAAGGCCATGGCAAGCTAAAGTAGTTATAAAGTCGATAGGAGTCACAAAAGCCAAATTAAGGTTGACCAAGTTAGTAATATAGTTGAGATTAGGCCAATCAAGTTTTAACCCTAATAGTTGATTCACAACTAGGTATACCTAACTACAATTAGGCTAACTAAATTTGACCAACTTAGCTTCACTTTGTTTAGTTTTGTTTCATATTCCATTTATATAACATATTCTAGTGACCTTTTTTCCCATTTAAAGGGCTTTTATCAATTGTATAGAAAATAGATTTTTATTTTCTAATTTCATTCATCAAAGCACAAAGCCTTCTCTTGGGTTCTTTTGAAAAATTATGAACTTATCTAGGGTTCTATCCATGTATCATTCAAACTCATTCATATATTTGGTTCTTGATTTGAATAATCAAGGGGTTAAAGTCCATAATACAATTTTAGCTTTTCAAGGGTTTGAATTCTATTCAAGGATGTTGGATTCAAGATTCATTCTTGGGATTTGCATCACCAAATGGTGTTCTCATTATGTTTCTAGATAGATTAAAACCATTGGCTAGAGGGAGGGCATGGTGAGGGCCTGGTGCTCTCTAAGTTGCTAAAGAGGAAGGGCATGGTTAGGGACAATGAGTTTGAAAAGGAGACTCTAGAGTTAAAGATGTTACTTTTGTAATGCACTACACAAGATATAAAAGAACTAAGGAAAGGGAAGAGGAGATGCATAACATTCATATAACAAAATGTTTAGATATTTTTCTATATATGATCCCATGGCATATAATAAGCACTAGAAAATGTACATGCACACTGTGTGTATAGCTATAAATATATTTTATTATCCAATAAATCAACCAATTATAATATTTCATAATTGTTTGCATAGATTTCAATACATCAACCAATTAGGATAACTCTATTGCAATTATTTTGAATATAATATTTTATTGAATGCCCATTTTATATAATTTATACTTATAGAAGAAAGGCTCCATCCTATAGTTAATGGTTTTGAAATATATAGTAAATTACCTATTAATCCTTTGAAACATACGAAAAGTCAAATGATGAAAATTTTTAAGGCAAAAAAAGTTTCTAGATTATTTTGTCTTTCCCTATCTTCACTTTCTCACTTTATCTCACATAAAATAAATATAAAATGCATTAATTATTGGAATCTAGATGGATCCACTAAAAAAAAATCAGTTTATAATATTTTTCAAATGGCGCACTATATTGAGTTGATAATACTAATTTGCTTAAAACATTTTTCTATGATGTTTATGTGTATTTACTTCAATTGATTTTGAAAAAATAAAATGCAGAATTGAAGATTGCTACAAATAAATAAAATAAAAGAAATATCAACTACTATTATATCAAAAAGAAATATGACATTGGCATATGTATTATCCCAAACACATCACAGTGCGTTGTTGGCTACCACCACCACTAATAATGAAGCGTAGAATGCCTTTTTATTGCATATGTATATGTATACGTATATATATATATAATATCTTGTATTATCGCTTGTGCACGGATAATGGCAGATTCTTTCTTTTCTTTTCCTTTTTCCATCTAGCAATAGTAGAATTGAAATGGGAAAAGATCCCGCTTCTTCACAATGTGGATTAAAGAAAGAAAAAAAAAAAAAAGAGAGAAAGGTTTCGCTATAGTAATATTCCTACCACTGGTAGTTGTAGATATAACTATATAACATGATTATATATATATATTATGCTTCTCCATCGATGCACATTCTTTTCTACAGAAACATCTTTTAATTTTATGATGTATTAAAACTACAGTGATATACAGTAAATATAAAGGGGATCGAGGATTCGACATCCATCCCATTAGGAGACGAGCTATAAGGATCTTACCAACTATGGTAACATTTTCTAACGTAAAAACCGTGTTGTGCGAAAATTCCTAGATAGGTCCTATCTATATAGATCGGAGCTTTTTGTCTATATGGACTGTAATTGTTACAAGAACTTTTCATGCTATGCTAAACAATTACTTTCTCCATTATGTCAAGGTGAAAGGGTTTGAGAAGTTGAATCCAAAGGTGAAGGAAAAACTGCGGGAACGGGCCACACCAGTTGTATTTCAAGCAAGAAGCATCATACATAAGAAGGGATATCCTATTTACGAAACGATCCATGTAGTAGAAGGAAAAGTTTTGGCCTTCAATAAAGATAAAGATAGCAATATGACGAAAGGATTGCGAAACCTTGAAAAGAATGATTGTATTGGGAAACAGCTGCTTGAGAAGGCCCTTGAGTCCCCATTGCCAGATCTTCCCCTGGCAGTAGAAACCATCCAGGCTCTCACAAAAGTTGAAGGATTTGCTATCTCATTTGATCAGCTTGCTGCTGTGTTAACTGAAAATGGATTCTTACATTTCACCTTATAATGAACGTTGGGCTGCATGTGGTTTTGCACGTGCTGATAGGAAGAGAAAGAAACTTTGCCATGGGGCACGATCCAATGAAACAGACACATAGAAGGAAAATGAGTAGTCTTATTGTGCAAGTTACTATAACAATCAAACGAAATCGAGGAAAATGGAAGGAATGCCATATGTATGTGTAAATATATTTGTATTTGTATTTATATTTTTCTTTCTCCCCAATAAGTTGGTTGGTGTATTACAAACTACTGCAACATGTACGGAAACAAATACAAAGTAACAGTTTTTTTCCCTTTGTTTTGATTTGTATTAAAAAAGGAAATAAAGAGAAATAAAGTTAATATTTAGTAAAACAACTCATATCTTATGTTAACAAACATAGTTAAGATAAGTACTTTGATAATTTGTTTCATTTCCATTAACTTCTCACTTTTTTTTTTTCTTTTCCATTTTGGATATATAAGAAGTGACTAGTCACTATAAATATTTTTACACATTGTTTCTAGAGCTAGGAATGTAGGACGAGCTAGGCAAGCTAACCTATTTGAGCTAGGCAAGCTAACCTATTTAACCTGCAAAAAATTATGGTTTGGGCCATAAAATTCTAGCCCGCATAAGTTGCAGGCTTTCTAACTTGCCTTACTTGACCTGCGGGCTTATGCAAGCCAACCTAATGTTATTAAAAAAAAAAAAGAAGAGTAACTTGAGTTGGCAAATGGCATCCAACTAAAAGTGATTCATGAAGGGGTAAAAATAAACTAAAATAAACTATCAACTCCCCAATCACTTTTGACTTTTGAGCATAAAGTTATTTATATAGAGTAGAGTAATTGTTATGAGTTATGATTAATTAAAAAATTGTTCAAATTTATACTTAGCAGTTGTTAGTTTTGTCTAATTGTTATATTGCATATATTGTAATAATAAAAAAATTGAAATAAAATAAATTAAATAATAGTATTTAAGCTAGAGAAAAATAAAATCAAAATATGAAAGTAATAAGGTTAGCGCAAATGGAAGTAAAAAGGACTTAGTAAAGGGAGCAATATGGTCATTTTATGGGTAAGGTATAAATAGACCCCCATATGTCCCTTTAACCCATTTCTTTATATTGTGCACTACAAAATCTTAGGAGAGGCAAGCGACTACGCTATTAGGTGATCTAACGAATTTACACACAAAAGGCTAGTGTGAGAAATTTCGATCACTAGAACAATCTAAACTATGTGAGAATGACTAAGCATCCACAATAACAGGATTTGGGTGATTGTTCAAGGGATGACAATTTGAGTAAGTCCTCGAAATCTTGTGTAATTGGAGTGAAATTTAGGGTAATGTTGTATATTAATTGTGGGAACACAATAGTTGCAAATGTAGAAAGGATTGGAGGATAATTTTCATTAAAGATTTGGAATTTTGAAGAAAAGTTTCATTTTCTTAAAGATTGAGAATTTCAAAACTACATGGTACACAATACGGCTGTGTTACACCTGTGTACTTCAAGTACACAGCCACTTAGGAGACTTACACAACTCCATGCCAAAATCACAAAGTGAACAATAAAGTACGTAGGCAAGAGACATGGCCACGTGCCAAAATCACAAAGTGAACAATTAGGTAAGAAACACAACCATAAATCAGCTTATGTCCTATCATTGCAATAAACACATAGTACACAGATGAGAGCATGCTTGTGCACTTAGACGTGTTGGACTTATGTTTTCTAAAGTCAAGTTTTTCGCCAAAGTTTCAATTCCTCACTTCTCCTAACTTATCAAAATACCTAAAAGTAAATTAAAGAAGTTGTTATAGGTTCTCTAAGCATATATGGTTATTGATTTGAATAGGTTTAAGGATTAAGGGAGTATAAAGTTATGAAGAGATCGCTCACTACTTATTAAGTACATGTATACTATGTTTGTTAATTGTGTGTGTTACATTAGAAATGTGAATCAACTTAAATTGTTATAGAACTAAGTAACTATGTGATTGTACTTGGTTGGAATCAAGGAACCGAGAATGTCGATAATCACGGGGTGGCACTCCGATGATTGGTATGTAATGTTGTCCTTACTAAAGTCGTGTATTGAGATGATTCGAGTTGTCGTATATATATGTATGTATGTATGTGAACAACTCATGTGGAATCTTGGACTTATGGACTCATAGACTCATGGATAATAAAGAAGACCCATTGTCATATATATATATATATATATATATATATATATATATGTATTGTGATAGGAATCTATTGATGCGGGCATAGGTTGATTAGGCGTGTCTTTTACAAGGCATAACCGTGTAATGTGTCTGGAAGCTCCTAGAAACAGACACGACCTGATACACGGCCAGAAGGCACGACCATGTATTGTGTCAAGAAGCTCCCAGAAACATACACGGCTTGATACATGGCTAGAAGGCACGGCCGTGTTACACGTTCGTAAATATTAAGATATTTGTTTTGTGATTTGTTCTATGGTATGTAAATATGGCATGTGTATCTTGTATTTTATTTTTCGGTAGAAGATGATTTGTTTTCCTAGTTTGTAAGATTTAGTTGCTTGGAAAAGATACGGAAAAGATATTCTCCTGCTGTATATATTTGGACGTAAGTTATGGAAAAACACAAGAGGGAAAAGAGTCTTCTTGATACAGGACCTATCACTAGGCCCCGAGCTAAGGGTCTTCATAATCTGGCTTTGAGGGTTTTGCTGGAGAAACCTAACCTTGAGAAAACTAATCTACCTCCTATATCTTTGCACTATAATTTTGATGCATTTCAGCAGGTTCATTTGTCAGTCCTACAGGATGCAAAAACACCTATACTACTGAGCAAATCAAGATTGTCAACGGAACCTGATTCAAAAGCTTCTTGAAGACCAGCATCATGAAGGACCATTTCTTTTATATATTTATTCTTTTATGAACTATTTTTGGTTGTATTTGATTTTGGGACACTTTCATTTTCCTTGTAATTTTGATTTAGGACTAGCCACCTTAAAAGTGACAAACTTATAATTTTGACCACTTTCTAACCCTAGGAGTAGCAAGTATAAATACTTGCTTAGAAGAGGGTTTGAGGAGGCCATATTTTGCAGAAATAACCTAGCACTTTCACGTGTGGAATTAGGGTTCATCCTTAGTTCAAACCTCTTATCAATTTCAACCCAAGAATTGGAATTGTGGCGAGTGCGACAAAGGGGAATTGTGAGTCATATCGATTTCATCTTTGTTGTTTGTTCATTTCTTCTCTAGTGAGTCATATCTAGGGCAGATTTGAATCTTTCTTAGACTTATTTGTGATTGTATTTCGTGGACAACAATCTTGTAAGATTGATTGTTCTTTTAGTTATTGAACCCAATATCATTTTAGTGTTTGGCGTGAATTTGGAATTGAAGGGGGGAGTGGAATTTACGGTTTGTGTTGCTTCCTTTTGATTTGATTTCATGTAAATCTCATCTCTTTTTGTTGTCACTTGGTAAATAATACAAAAAGGGATTGCAATTACATCATTTGATCAACATTTTTCCATCAAATCTCAAAGGGTTTCATGTGAATTGTTCATCCACATTGAACCGGTTTGTGATTGATTTGAGACTTGTTTTCTTGAGTCATTTGATTGTGCTTGAACTTGATTTTGAGCACATCATCTTTTGGTATCAAAGAACAAGTTGAGAGAAGGGATTGATTGTTGGTTGAGTTCGTGATTATCATCTTTAATTAGGGTTATTCAATTTTTAACCGCAATTGTGTTGATGTAGCTTTGAGTTGCGAAAATTACTTTGATTGGAATTTTGATTTGCTGCTTGATTGGAGTTGGATTGGGGGGATTGTTGTATCTTCTTGTGATTAATTATTTCGTGGAAGCAAAGAAGAATAGAAGTGTTGTTAAATTCAATAATTTTTTTGAACTTGAAAACTTACCCTTTTCTTGCCGTGACTTGCTTGTTGCGTGGAGGAGGTTGTGAAGCTTGTTATTGTAATTCCATTGTGTAATTCTGAATTGGGGAAGTGCATTTTACAAATTTGCATTGAGTTGAGTAGTAAGGAATCTATTTGAATTCAAACACATTCCATTAAGTTGTGGGAGTTAATGAGTGTTATTTGAATTTGAAATCCATTTCTTACCAATTGAGGAAGGCTTGCAATTAGTGAGGAGGTTGAAATTCAAATTGGAGTTGCTACCTATTGTTAATTTTCGGATTACATTTGTGGAAAGTGGTATATTTGTTGTGTTGATATCTTTGCCATGGAAGTGGAAGTATATTTGTTGTTATTATCATTTATTATTGTTGCCATGGAAGTGGAAGCTTCTTGTTATTGCCACTTGTGTTGTTGCCGTGGGAGTTGTTTGTGAAGGAGTGATTTGTGGAACTTAGAAAAAAAAAAATTTTATTGTACCGTGATTTTGAAAGAAGTGGGAAATATTGTTCACGTGTTGATTGAATTTGAATTCCACAATGTCTAGTGAAATGCTTCAATATGCTAATGTATTGTGACGAACATTAAGTACATTTGCTAATAAGGAGGAAGAACAAAGGGAAAACTTGTTCTACACTTCTTGTAGGATATAAGGAAATTTGTGTGTCTTTATAATAGATGGTGGTAGTTGTACTAATTTAGTAGCTGCATCATTGGTATCGAAGCTAAAGCTTTCAACTATTTCACATCTTAAACCATATAAACTACATTAGCTTAATGATCAAGGAAGTCTGTATGTTACCCAAAGAGCTAGGGTACCCTTCAGTATAGGGGACAAGTATTGTGATGAAATTGAATGTGATGTCTTGCCTATGTGTGCATCCCATATTTTGCTTGGCAGACCTTGGTTATATGATAGGAGGGTCTTATATGATAGCTTTAGGAATACATATTTGTTCCAAAAGGAGGGAAAATGAGTTATTCTAAATCCTATGTCACCTTCAGAGGTCCATAATGTCCAGCAACAGATTAATCGACCATCAAAGGTTAAGAAGGCTTTGATACAATATGATGATTCTGAGGGGAAAAAGGTGTTGTTAATGGGATAGCGTGAGATGGAGAGGCTAATCATAGAAGAGGCTCCAACATACTTACTTTAGTTGAGATGTGTGTTAGGGTTATGGGAACCACAGTCTCTACCTCCAGCAGTTTCTCAGGTATTAAATGAGTATATTGACATTTTTCTTGATGATTTGCCAGCAGGATTACCACCCTTGAGAGGGATAGAGCATGCTATTGATCTTATGCCCGGTTCAGTATTACCAAACCGACCTGCATATCGCTTGAATCCTGAGGAGGCTAAGGAATTGAAACGCCTAGTAGATGAATTGGTGGAACGGGGGTTTGTTAGAGAGAGTCTCCGCCCATGCGCTGTTCCCACCCTTCTTGTTCCCAAGAAGGATGGAACTTGGAGAATGTGTATCGATAGTAGAGCCATCAACAAAATCACCATTAAATACAGGTATCCTATTCCTAGACTTGATGAAATGTTGGATGAGATGCATGGTTCACAGATTTTCTCCAAAGTGGATCTTAAAAGTGGATATAACCAAATTCGGATGAGGGAAGGGGATGAATGGAAGACCGCTTTTAAAACACGCCATAGACTATATGAATGGTTGGTTATGCCCTTTGGTTTGAGTAATGCTCCTAGTACTTTTATGAGATTGATGAACCATGTATTGAAAGAGTTTCTAGGAAAATTTGTTGTTGTTTATTTTGATGATATTCTGATCTATAGCAAAGACCTAGAACAACATGTGGAGCATCTTCGGGCAGTATTTTCAGTATTGAGGACACAATAGCTATTTGAAAATATTCAAAAGTTTTCCTTTTGCCAAATTGAGGTAACATTTTTAGGTTTTGTTGTGTCAGGTTTAGGTGTTAGGATGGATGAGGAAGTGAGGGCGATCAAAGAATGGCCAACACCCACTTCAGTTACTGAGGTAAAAAGTTTTCATGGGCTTGCATCCTTTTATAGACGCTTTGTCCAAAATTTCAGTAGCATTGTCAATCCTCTCACAAAACTGACTAAGAAGAGTGTTCCTCTTATTTAGAGTGAAAAGGCCTAGAGGAGTTTTGAAGAGATAAAAGAAAAACTCACTTGTGCTCCATTACTGGTCTTACCTGATTTTGACAAAGTTTTTGAATTGGAATGTGATGCTTCAGGGATTGGAATTGGTGCTGTATTAATACAGGAGAAGAGACCTATAGCATATTTTAGTGAGAAGTTGAGTAGAGCAACTTTGAACTATTCTATATATGATAAGGAATTTTATTCCTTAGTAAGGGCTCTTATGACGTGACAACATTATCTCCTCCTGAAGGAGTTTATTATTTATACTGATCATGAATCTTTGAAACATTTCAGGCGACAACATCATTTGTCTAAGCGCCAGGCTAAGTGGGTAGAATTTCTAGAAGGTTTTGCTTATGTGATAAAGTACAAAAAGGGCAATCAGAATATTGTTGCTGACACTTTGTTATGACGATATGTACTTATCACTTCTCCTCAGTCAAAATTGCTAGGTTTTGAGTTGTTGAAAGAACAATATGTATGTGATGAGGAATTTAAAACTGTCATGGAGAGGTGTCTTGGAGGCGAGATGTATGATGGATATTGTGTGATAGATGGTTTTTTGTATAAATTAGGAAAACTATGTATTCCATCTAGATCTATGAGGGAATTATTGGTGAGGGAAGCACATGCAGGTTGTTTATCAGGACATTTTAGTGAGAAGAGAACTTTAGCCATATTGAGGGAGAATTTCTATTGGAAAGGTATGATAAAGGATATCCATAGGGTATTAGAAAGGTGTGGTGTTTGCAAGAGAGCCAAAGGGAAGAAAGGTGCACAGGTTGAATATATGCCTTTACCTATACCATCTAAACCATGGACTGATATCAGTATGGATTTCGTGTTGGGATTACCTAGAACACAAAGGGGGAAAGATTCTATTATAGTGGTTGTTGATCAATTCAGCAAAATGTCATACTTTATGCCATGTCACAAAACAGACGATGCTCTTTTTATTGCTAAACTTTTTGTGCAGGAAATTGTCAAATTACATGAAGTTCCACACAGTATAGTATCAGACAGAGATACTAAGTTCCTTAGTTTCTTTTGGAAAACACTATGGAGAAGACTAGGTACTAAACTGATGTACAGTACCTCTTGCCATCCCTAGATAGATGGACAAATAGAGGTTGTCAACCGTATGCTTAGGAATTTACTTAGAGCAACAGTTGGCAAGAATCTTACTGATTGAGACTTGTGTCTTCCTATTGTTGAGTTCGCTTACAATAAGTCTACTTACAGTTCAACTAGTAAGTCTCCCTTTGAAGTTGTTTATGGCTATAAACCTTCCATTCCATTGGAATTTATAACTAAACCAGCGACAAAGGAAGAAAGTCTTAGTGGAGTTGACTAAGATCGACAAATTCAGCACATCCATGATCGGACAACTGAACACCTTCAGAAGACCTAGGAACAACAGAGGATCTAGGGAAACAGATACAGGAAAATTCATCTCTATAATCCAGGTGACTTAGTCTGGATTAATCTTAGCAGGGACAGGTTTCCACATAAAAAGTCACAGAAGCTATCTCCTAGATCAGACGGACCATTCAGGATCTTAAAGCGCATCAACAACAATGCTTATCGCATAGAGTTACTAGGAGAGTATGGAGTATCACCCACTTTTAATGTCTCAAATCTCTCACCATACTTAGCAGATGATGTGCACGAAGATCCATAAGATTTGAGGGCAAATCTTTCAGAAGCCTAAGGAGATGATAGGAATCAGACTCCTTCAGGATATATCACCAAGGCCCGAGCTAAGGGTCTCCATAATCTGGCTTTGAGGGTTTTGCTAGAGAAACCTAACCTTGAGAAAACTAATCTACCTCCTATATCTTTGCACTATAATTTTGATGCATTTTAGCTGGTTCACTTGTCAGTCTTACAGGATGCAAAAACACCCATATTACTAAGCGAATTAGGATTGTCAACGGAACCTAATTCAAAAGCTTCTTGAAGACCGGCATCATGAATGACCATTTCTTTTATATATTTCTTCTTTTATGAACTATTTTTGGTTGTATTTGGTTTTGGGACACTTTCATTTTCCTTGTAAGTTTCATTTAGGACTAGCCACCTTAAAAGTGACAAACTTGTAATTTTGACCACTTTCTAACCCTAAGAGTAGCAAGTATAAATACTTGCTTAGAAGAGGGTTTAAGGAGGCCATATTTTGTAGAAATAACCTAGCACTTTCACGTGTGGAATTAGGGTTCATCCTTAGTTCAAACCTCTTATCAATTTCAACCCAAGAATTGGAATTGTAGCAAGTGCGATAAAGGGGAATTGTGAGTCATATCGATTTCATCTTTGTTGTTTGTTCATTTCTTCTCTAGTGAGTCATATCTAGGGTAGATTTGAATCTTTCTTGGACTTATTTGTGATTGTATTTCATGGACAACAATCTTGTAAGATTGATTGTTCTTTTAGTTATTGAACTCAATATCATTTTAGTGTTTGGCGTGAATTTGGAATTGAAGGGGGGAGTGGAATTCACGGTTTGTGTTGCTTCCTTTTGATCTGATTTCACATGAATCTCATCTCTTTTTGTTGTCACTTGGTAAATAATACAAAAAGGGATTGCAATTACATCATTTGATCAACATTTTTCCATTAAATCTCAAAGGGTTTCATGTAAATTGTTCATCCACATTAAACCGGTTTATGATTGATTTGAGACTTGTTTTCTTAAGTCATTTGATTGTGCTTGAACTTGATTTTGAGCGCATCATATTGTAAGTATAGTGGTGTGCATGTGGAGATTGTGTTGTTGAGAGTTGTGTTGGAATAAATGCTATGAAAGATAATAATTTGGTTCTTAAATATCTTATGTCATCATGTTTGTGTTTGTATTTTCGTAAGGCATGCATGTGTAGTTGTTGGTATACATTGTATTGAGCTTTAGCTTATCCCTTGTAGGACCCTTTTTCAACTATAGGTACTTCTGGTTTGATTGTGGGGTATGATGAGACGCTTGTGAATACAAGTCAAGACTTGGGTAATGATGATGTGTAATATGTATAGTATAAGGAGTGATAGGTAAGCTAAAAGAAAGATAATCATAGGATGATTTTTTTTAGTTGTGTCATACCAAAGACTTTGATTGTACTTAGGTTTTAAAATGCTTCCACTATTATCAATTATGGATAATTTGTTTTTTATAGTTCCTTCAATAGGGGAAAACAAACTGGGATTTGTTAAGCCACTTATTTATACATGTGGAGATTTATTGTATTGACTATCATGGTGACTGGATATTAATTGTGGAGTTTACTATAGTCTAAACCTTTGTGTGTCTTTATTTAGTGAGAACACGTGGCGGGTTGTAGTCGCTCTTGGTTCTAGAGTGTTATAGCTTAAGTGGTATTAGTGCCTAGGTTTATTGATCTATAAACTACTTGGGAATAAAATCTTTAGGACGATGAGACATGATAAGAGTGGGTGATGAATGGGATTGATGTTATTGATACATGATTTCCTTCAATGATGTTTATGATGTCACTTTTAGATGTTTAATATCCTTAAAAAGCTTCTATTCTTACATTTCTTCTTAATCTTATGCATGTCTTCTTGTAGAATGCTTAGGAGAATTTCTAGACTAGGTTCAACATCAAGTGTTGGAGGTAATGTTCCTGATAACTGAATTTCACCCGAACCACCTTAGCATGGTTCAAAATTAAATGAAAGTAGCATACAATAGTTACCACCAAGGAAACTGATCTACGGAAGAATATGAGGCGAGGTTAAGCTACCTACTAAAATTCATGCTAATAGCCTTTAGAATAAATGAGAGGCCCAAGGTTTATAGATTTGTGTTAGGTTTGGAGCCCACCTTACAGCATGAAGTGGGGTTATTCCAATTGAACATATACTTTGAAGTAGTAAATAAGGCCAAGTTCTTGGAATAGAGCCATAAAATGACTAATGAGATGAGGACACAGGGGACAAGAGTGGTATTGGGGAACATACCTACTTAGGAGATCCCTATATAAAAGAAAGGTAAGAAGCTTTAAACCTTCTAGACTAGACCTATGGTCATTATAATACCTTCCTCTCAGGTTAGAACTTTCCCAGTAGGACATGTTCCTAGATGCACTAGGTGTTTTGGGCCACATGAATTGAGTGAGTGTAAGTGGCCAGAGGGTGCCTGCTTCTCATGTGGAAAGACAAGGCACAATAGTGGTACCTACATAGAGAGATCAATTCCCCTCACCTTCTATTACTCCTATAAGCAAAGGGGTCATAGAGTGATAAATTATCTAAATACCATGTGGAGGGTAGGGGGTAAGGGTTGGTGGGGGGCAGACTATGCCATCAAGTCAAATAAAGAGAAACTAAACTGTAACCTTGGTTAGCAGACCCTAGCTAGTAGGACCCAGATAGAGAGCATCAGCTTTAGTGTTTGCATTGCAACGAGAGGACACACCAAACATGTACACTTTGGTAGGTACGATATTTGTAAACTCTATTAGTGCTTATGTCTTCTTTAATAATGGTGTAATGCATTCGTATGTGTCTGATGCCTTTAGATATATTTATATTATACATGTTGAGGTGTTGAATGATACATTGAGTATAAGTATACCTATGGGTATGGGTAGACGATTAAATAGAATATATAGAAAGGTCAGTATTGAAGTGTAGGGTAGGGTTCTGTTTGTTAGCCTTCTAATTTTAGAGATGATAGATTTTGATATGATATTGGGAATGGATTGGTTGTTTAGACACCATATAGCCAATGATTGTCATAGTGTGACAATCCATTTCAATGCACTAAGAGAAAAACCCTTCTTCTTCTAACTTGAAGCATAAAGACCAACGGTATTGCTCACATATGAATTGTAGGATAAGAGCATGATAGCTTCAATGATTTTGAATCTAACAAAGTGGTGAGGATTAATTAGATACATGTAGTGAGATATGGTACGTAGTACAACTTCTATATCCAAAATCTCGTACTGTATGGTGCCTACTAAGTTAGCAGAATTGAGAAAGAAGTTACAAAAATTACTAGATAAGAAGTTTATCAAACTTAATGTCTTACCTTAGGGTATACTTATATTGTTTGTGAAGAAGAAAGATAGTAGTATAAGATTATGCATCAACTATAGGGAACTAAATCGGGGTCACTATTAAGAATAAATACCCCCTTCTAAGGATAGACAATTTTTTTGATCAACTATAAGGGCTTAAGTCCTTTCAAAAATTAACCAAAGATTTAGGTATCATCAGTTGAGGATCAAGGAGGACATTCAAAAGACTGCTTTCAAAACATGATACAATCATTATAAGTTCTAAGTAAAGCCATTTGGACTCATGAATGCACATGTGACTTTCATGGATTTGATTAACTAGGTGCTCCAAGAGTATTTAGACAAATTTGTGATAGTGCTTATATATAGCATTCTAATATATTTTAAGAGTGAAGAGGGGCATGAGCCACATTTGAGGATGTTGTTGAATAAATTGCAAGTGTGAGTTCTAACTTAATTAGGTAACTTTCTTGGGTCATGTGATTAGTAAAGAAGGTATATTTATAGACCTTGAAAAGATAAAGGTAGTAAACGACTGGCCTAGACTAAAGATAGTGATAGAAGTTAGAAGCTTCTTAAGGTTAGCAAGGTATTTCAGAAGGTTTGTAAAAAGATTTTCTAAGTAGCCAACCTCTTTAAATAGATTAACTTAAAAGGGGATAAAGTTTGAATGGGATACTGGATATGAAACAAGCTTCATAACATTGAAGGAGAGGTTAGTTTCAACACTAGTTTTAGCATTACCTATCAGCGGTGAAGAGTTTATTATATTCAATGATACAATTATCTAAAAGATAAGATACGTCTATCTAAAGGTTAGGATGTGTATTGATGCAAAATGAGAGAGTTGTAGTATATGCATCTCGATAGTTGAAGTCTTATGAAAAGAATTACCCTACACATGATCTTGAATTAGCAGTTGTAGTCCTTACACTCAAATTGTGGAGATATTGTATGGAGAGAAGTGCAAGATATTCACTGATCATAAGTTCATCTTTACCTAAAAGGAGTTAAACATGAGATAGAGACAATGCTTAGAGCTGATAAAAGATTATAATATTAAAATTAAATATCATTTTGGGAAAGCGAATGTAGTTGCTAATGCACTCAATGGAAAGAGACATAGTAATTTGGTAACTCTAATCAGAACTTAATGGAACATATTGGACAACATGCAAAGATTAGAACTAGAAATCGTAACCTAGGAGGTTAGGGTGAAACTAGCTAGTTTACCTATATAGCCTACAATGACGGGCAAGATAAAAGTCACACAAGCTGACAATGTAGAAATGCAAGAAATTAAGAAATGGATGGAAGAAGGAAAGATGATGGAGTTTAATGCAAATGGAGAAGGAGTACTAAGGTATGGTCAAAGATTATGTAATTTAGGTGTATTCGAAGTGAAGAATGAAATACTAAAAGAGATACATTATTTTGGGTATTTTGTCTACCTTAGAAGTACCAAGATATATAAAGATCTAAAATGTCACTGTTGGTGGAAAAATATGACGAGGAAATTGAAAAGTTTGTATGTAGATGTTTGACTTGCTAATAAATCAAAATAGAGCATCAAAGACCTACTAAGAAGTTGCAACCTCTACCAATACTAGAGTGGAAACAGGAGCATGTGACCATGGATTTCATCACAGTATTACCTAAAACTGTGACTGAACTAGACACCATATGGGTAATAGTGGACAGACTCACTAAATTTGCTCATTTTATACCTAGAGTTATCGAGTATAAACTTAATAAGTTAACCTAATTGTACATAAAAGAAATTGTGAGATTATATGGGATACTAGTCACAATAGTTACTGATAGAGATACAAGGTTTGTTGAGAGATTTTAAAGAAGTTTACACAGGGTACTAGGAACTAAATTGTAGTTTAGTACTATTTTCCACCCACAAACAGAAAAATAGTTATAAAGAGCCACTAAGATATTAGAAGATATCTTGAGGGCTTGTATACTAGATCTTGATGGGAATTGGGATGAACATCTACCCTTTGTAAAGTTTGCTTATAACAATAGTTATCAAGCTACAAATCAAATGGCACCCTATGAAGATTACATGATAAAAAGTGTTTGATCGTCATTACATTGGGATAAAGTGGATGAGAGACAAGTGTTAGGACTTGACTTGATACAAAACACTATAGATAAGGTAAAGTTAATCGGGAAGAGAATGTAATCAGCTTAAAGCCATCAAAGTCTTATGTATTGTGAGTATCGTCCCATGTACATGGAGCTTGTATTATTAAGAGTTGTGTGTTGGAATAACTGATATGAAAGATAATAATTTGGTACTCAATTACCTCATTGCATCATTTTTGTATTTGTATTTTGGCATGGTATGCATGTCTGGTTATTGATATACATTATATTGGGCTTTAGCTTACCCCTCATAGGATCCTTTTTTTGGTTGCAAGTACTTCTAGTGAGATTGTAGGGTATAATGAGATGATAGTGAACACAAGTTAAGATTTGAATAATGATGATGTGGAATATGTATATTATGAAGAGTGATAGGCGGGCTAAGAGAAAGATAATCACTAGATGATTTTGTTTAGTTGTGTTATACTGGAGACTTTGGTTATACTTAAGTTTTAAAATGCTTCTATTGTTATCAATTGGAAGAGATAGATTATGGTTTAATTATTGTTGATAATTTGTCTTTTGCAGTTTCTTCTATAGGGGGGAATGGAGAGGGATTCGTTAAGCCACTTATTTATACTTGTAATGTCCTAAATTTTTTGAAAAACTATATAAAAATTATAGAAAATAAGCCGAAGAATAGCCACTTCTAGGCTTGGGTAGCGAGAATGAGAATTTTGCAATATTAAAAACTTTGAAAAAATTATGAAAAAATTTAAAATATCGTGATACATTAATATTATTCTAATAATTTATGAATAACTAAAAACTTATGATAAATGATAATAGGCTTTAAAATAGAAAAATGAGGAAGACATGAGATTCGTTGATAAGTATAACAAATAATGAGAAATAGATATTTAAAACAATTGGAAAGAATAATCGTATGCAAATGAAAAAGATAACTAGCGTAGAATTTCAAATTGTATGAAATATATCACTAAATAAATTTAGAAAATGAAGTAATTGAAAAATACATGCGTATAGGTATATAGTCAAATAAATAAAAATATAAATAAAAATAATTGTAAATCCTAATTTTAGTTCGTTCGATTTAAATTAAAATAATAAAATTTTTGAAACATAAATTACAAACAATATTGAGTTAAATAATGAAATTGATTGAAATTATAGATTTAGGAAATTCAAATGAAAATTTAGAATAAATATTTATGTTTGGAATAATCAAATTAGTTTAAACGTAAAGTTTCATAATAAAATACTAAAAATACAAAATTTATGTGCGCGAAATATTAAAATATAAATAATTATAATATATATATATAGGCATATGACGGTATGAAAAGTAGTAAAAAAAAAAAAGGACGCTAGCGTGTTCCTTGAAGTGAGTTCAACTCATGTGTCCTCCGATTTTGAACAAAAAAATTCGTATCTTACATATTCGACCTTCGATTCACAATTCGTGACCGCTAACGTGTTCCTTGAAGTGAGTGTAATTCATGTGACCACTTTCACAAGAAACGAAGATATTTTTTGTATTTTAGGAATAATCATAAAAAATAGTATTTAACCCGGAATATTGATGAAATAGGTAAAAATATACTAGATATGATGATCTAGATTATGAATAAAGTGTAATGATGTATTTTCTTGAATTTTTAGGTGAAGAAAAATTATCCCGTAAATATACTCAGAGACTACTATAAGTAGCTATGAAAACGAGACCCAAGTGAGTGGGAAACTCCATAATGTGCTACAATGTTATATTGCGTGTATATTTGTTGTATATGAGTTACATTAAATTGTGTTGCCTTATGATTATGTATGTATACTTTATGTTCACATCGAGGATGTGTATATATTCGTATTACGAAGGTATAGACATATATATGTGTAAGTACAAGTGGATGTATGTATATGTACATGATCATGTGTGCTTTTTGGGTGTGGAAGTACGTGTTATATATGTATGTGTTCGATGTATGTATATGTATGTACGCGAATGAGGTTCAAGTATATATAAACGTGCATGGGAGTAAGCGTCTATTTATAGTTATGCAAAAATAGGGTTCAGCATAGGTGTTAGCATGGCCATGCTCCAGGCCGTGTTGACTTCGAAACACGTTATTTTCAATGTCCAGTTCAGCACTTGCTCTAGCATGGTCGTGCTCAAGGCAACGCTAAAATTTTTCTTGCTTCTGTCCTTTTTTTTTACTCAACACTAGCTTCAACACAGGTTATGCTGAAGGTTATGTTGAACTGAAATTTTCACTTTCTTCATTCTTCGCCAAATTTCACCTCGTCTTTTGCTCATATCATCTTTAA
Organism: Laguncularia racemosa; assembly: GCA_037954665.1. Taxonomy (NCBI): domain Eukaryota; kingdom Viridiplantae; phylum Streptophyta; class Magnoliopsida; order Myrtales; family Combretaceae; genus Laguncularia; species Laguncularia racemosa. The sequence continues at coordinate 86,851 of JBBMOL010000487.1, read as the reverse complement.
ACCTTTCTTTTGTCTCAGTTGAAACTTGAAATTAGAATTTAATTATATAAGTACCCTTTTCTTCAACAAATCATATAAAATCATAACTAATAAGCACTAGAATTAAAGGTTTTTTGACACTTATCATATATATAGAGATTGATATGTTTATATACGTGTATTTGTATATTAAAGATGTAGATATGTATATGTGTATGTAGGTGTAAATGTATATGTACGTGTGTGGTTATACATGTGTTTGCGTATAGGGGTATACGTTGTATATGTATGTACACGTTCGTGCATACGTATGTATGTGTATTGATATATATATATATATATATATATATATATATATATATATATTTATGTATGTATGTATTGATGGAAAGGAGTATGTGTTGGAAAATGTGAGTATTGGATTCATATATGAGATGCGTATATGCGCAAACGAGAAAAGATTTAAGTGCAGCAGAAACGTAATGGGTTTGATTTTGAGATTTGGATTGATATTTATTATGCTTGTTGTGGAATGGTCAATGGAATTTCTTTATTTTCTTTATGTGGATTTGTTGTTATTATATATATTGATTGATCACCCTGAATCGAATAATTAAAGGATGAGATTTAATTAAAATGAGACATGCATTACACAAGACATTGTATAAATTTGAAGGTCATCACTGTCACAGGGCATCTGGAAGTAATTGTGATATTACTGAACCGTCCTGAGTGAACTATGGGATTAGGGGATTGTTCGTGCCTTGCTAGTTCCTAGTCCGGAGTGTCTTTGAGGGTGTTGCTCCGACTGATGCAAATGTGCAGGAGTGTTTGGTGTTAAAATGAATATGTTATAATTATCAAAGTGATGAGAAATTAAATTGAGTTGGGAGACCTAGGCACTGATGATGGCTTTAAAATCCCTAACCTAAGGTCAAGGGGAGCGTAAACCCTATACTTCATATTGGTTACCGAAAGACTACGTGAGATGCTGCATTCATATGATTGCTCATGCATAGCATATGATTTGATAACTTGATATAAATTGCTTGTGCATGTGTGGCATTGAGAGTATTGCACTCCAATTCATTGAGCCATGTGCGCTGACCCCTTTTAGACTATTTTACAAGTAAAAGTTGTAAAAGCTTAGAATGGGATGAGACGAGATGTGAAATGTTGAGTGTTCTTGAAAGCTCAGAATGATAAAGTAAGAAATTGATTGATAGACTTTCTAGATAAAATGTTACTTGTGGGCCTTGATGTAAGGTTTTATTCCATTTTACTAGTTGGTAGGGGATACTGACTCTCTGCAATCATGGTTGACCATAGGATATGGAATCCATAGTTATATTTTATTATATATTTATGTGTAATATAATTAGTTATAAATGTAATTAACTATTTAGAGTCTTATGATTTCTATAGGTGCACACGTCCCGTAGTAACTTTTAGTTGGAACTTCTAGGCCCCTGGTTGGGGGCGTGACAATACATGTGGAGATTTCTTGTATTAATTGTCATAGTGATTGGATATTCATTACAGAGTTTAGCATATTCTGAGTCTTTGTGTATCTTCACTTAGTAAGGACATATGATGTGTTGTACTCAATCTAGCTTTTAAGGTGTTATATATATGTTGCTAAGAACTAAAAATACATTATTATTTCAAAAATACATAATTTTTTTAAAAGAAAATTATCATAGGTTGGCGAGTTGTTCTACCTAACCTACAAACCTATGCTGAGTAAGTTAAGCCTCCATTTTTTACAAGCTTTTGTTGTGGACAAAATAGACTAGCCCACATTAACCTGCAAACTAACACGAGTCGGATCGAATTGATCTATTAGGCTTGCATTCCAGATCTAGTTATTTCCACTTCCACTCATTTTCACAAGCACTTTCATGTGATTTACGAAATGGAATATTTTCTTCCTTTATCTGCCTTTTTCTATCTATCACATTCTCATATAATAAAATGCCAGTCACATCATAAAAGAAAAAAAAAAAAAGGTGTGCACGTCCATGGAGAGACGTGGGGTCCCTATATGCAATAATATAAAGGAAAAAGGGCACCCACTACAGCGATCGTGTTTGCAGAGCATCGACTTTATGCCCTTACGTTCTTTACATATAGTTGGAGTAGACAGGGGTGGACGTCCTTCCATTTGACCGGATTTTTTTTTTTTTCAAATTAAAGTAAATCATAAAAATATAGTTTAATTTTTTATCACTTTAAATAGAACTATATGATTAGATTTTAGAAATTTTTCCAAAACTTAAAATTTTAATTTAGTTTAGTTTGGTTTATAAATTAAACCATATTTTATTTTTAAAAAATGTATATTTCTTTAACATATAATCTCATATGAATAGTACTAAATTTATTTAATAACATGTATTTATATCATAGAAGAAATTGATAAAATTAATATTTGAGTAACTAAAAAAATTTAAATATATAATACAAATAATTAATTCTTCAAACTAGCATATAGTATTAATTTTGGGACAACTTATATATATATTTGTTAAATTATAGTCATAAAATTTAAATACATACACTTTTCAATTAATGTAAACTAATTTTTTTTAAATATTGTATTATAATAAAAGAATTTTTTAGTTACAAGCAAAATATCATTATATATTTTAAATTGGTTTGATTCGATTTTACAATTTATTTTGGTTTATCCTTCCAAACCTCAATAAATTTTCAGTTTGGTTCAACCAAAATTAAAAAAAAAAAATTAAAATCTATATTTTCAATTTAGTTCGATCCGATTTATAAATTAGCTCAATTCGGTCACTTTTTTCTTTCTCTCACCCCTAGTGCAGAAGATAGGGATGACGAAAGGACGAATACTAGAAGAAAATGAAACAACATCGTGCCTTCTGTTTTTGCATATATGCCATGGAGATATATCTACTGCGAATCTAAATTTAATTACACCTTGATGCTTAAATTTTATGTCCTTATATGTCACAAACCATTGCGCAATTAAATATATAAATATCACAAGGTATGAGTGAAACAATTGCAAACATAAGAACAACATTTGCGACATGCTTGTCTTAAGAGTCCCTTGACCTCCATAGTTCCGCTTATGCTCCTCAAAGGACTGTTTACAATTTCTTTGCTTATATTCTACTGTTGCTTCTACGGGTTCTGTTACCAGAAAACTTTAATACTTCCAAGTCCTTGTTTAGTGTTTTGTATTTTTTATTTTTTGACTCTATCAAATTCAATTTTGGAAAAAGAAGGAATCAAATCTAATGTATTTTGTTTCATTTATACTATTAAATTATAACGACTTTAGTAAATCTTTTTTAGTATATCAATTATTCTTTTTAGTTAATATATAACCCCTAATATTTTTTTTACACATAAAAAATGTTGTGCTCCAGATAAACAAGATATATCTCTCTTAGGCGATTTACTTAAATATAACGTTTTCATTTGTTTCGTTTATTTCATCGAGTTCAATTTATTAACGAGAGAAATTGTTATGAATGTAGGGTCGACGATAAAAAGAACTAATTCTTGGAATTTCATTTTATTTCCTGGTTAGAGTAAACTTAAACTAAAATTATTTGCAATTCGGATCCATGAAATAAACTACATGATAATCTTAGTGCCCCCTCCTACCTTCCAAAAAATTTTCATTGTTGAAAACATCACTCGATTGTCCTAAATTTTCATGCATTCTTTTTTTTTTCTTTTTTTTTTTTAAGTTTTAAGATGTATGTATTATTTTGTCCTAAGGGTATAAATGAGTTAAACTATTTATAAACTAATCAAGTGTAGCTTAAAATTTACTTGAGATTGACTTGAGAATAGTTGAATCAAGCTCAAGCTTGAGGTACTAAAGTAGTTAATCGAGTTAAGCTCAAGCTTCACAATATTTGACTTGACTAGCTCGTGAGCCTAATTGAATTCAATATGAGTATAAATATTAATTGAGTTCAATTTGAGTTTATATATTAATATTAATATTAATAATATTTAAAAAAAAATTAAATAAATCGAGCTAAACTGAGTTGAGCTTGAGTTTTGAAAATTTGAGTTGAGCTTGAGCTCGAATTCAAAATTTTAAGCTCGATTGAGCTCGAGTTGAGCTTGAACTCGAGCTTAATATTGTGTCATCTTGATCCAACTTGTTTATATCCTTTGTCCATTTTAGGACTTGGGTTTTAAAGAATAATTCCAATTGAGTTTGTACTGTGAAGATCATTAATGTATACTTATGTGGCATCATAATTGGAGTACTTTTAAAAAACTACATCTTCAAATTAGAAAAAAAAAAAACATAGGACCTATTAAAATGAAAAATTTGAAGAAAAACATATATCCTTGTATTGAAATTGTCCCCTAGGTTCAAATTTTCATAAACTATCATATAAGACTAACATGATAAATTGCATCATCTAATAATTAGTTAAAATACCAAGTTTCTTATAATTTGATAGTATAAATACTAATTTTGCAATGAGATAAAGTAAGCTCAATTCTCCCTTCTTCCAACAATTGGAATAAGTTATAGTTGACAAAAAAAAATAATTAAAATAAATTAGGTCTATGCGATTCTTAAATGTGGCTTTGAAAAACAAAATAATAAGTTAGATTATAGTGCAATTGACAAAGATACTTCAAGTATAATAACTAAAATAATTGAAGATATAAACTAAAAGTAAACTAGGACCTTAGAGACTCTATCAAGACTTATAACAAACTAAATTGGGGTATAACACATAAATTAAGATTGTTCATGAATAAATGAAATTAGAGCTAAATTGGGCGAACTTGAAGGATAATGATGAAAAAGAAAAAATCAACCAAACCTAAAGGGTTGACCTTTCCAATAGGATGGTTGATTTAATCAAGATAACACAATAGGCTCAATCATTGTTCCTTAGGTCCAGTTGATAGTTGTATACCCTTCCTTCACTTTTTCATTATAATCTTGATTAGTTCAACTACCTAATGCCAAAGGTTGATGTAACACATGGCTTAAAAATAAACAAGTAAATATATATATATATAATCGTAGTTATAATAGTCTAATACAATATATATATATAATTAATGGCGATTTCATAATAAAGACAATGGGATAAGGGTAGTTTTGTCTTTTCCTGGTTGTACTATAAAAACGAAATTAACCTAGGATTTTCTCCTTTTTGCACATTTTGATAGATACTAACAGCAATTTAAAGAGATGAAGAGAGAGAGGACTCCTATAAGAAAACTTAAGGCGACCTAAAGGTGAATCAAGTGGCAAATCAAATAGGTAAGGATCGTAGTTAGTAAACAAGGGTCTATTCTAACAATTGATATTAAAGATCACGGATTTTACTTGGTTATTCATAAGGATCGAATCAAAGGACGGGTTAAACAAGTGAGGGACCATCCAAATTTAGTGCTCTTAGTGTAAATTTGAGCCAAGTGAGTATATTAGAACCTAATTTATATTACAAATTCCAAATATAATGATTAGATAGACTAGAGATCATAGAAACTTATGATTCAGAACAAGTTGGAGGAGAAAAATTATGGTTTGTGATAAATAGGGGGGGTAGACAGTCAAGTACATGATCGTGTACTAAGGCGTGTTAAAAAGAGGAAATTGTACTATAGGGTACACGACCGTAGGCATGGTCATGTACATAGGTGTGTTGGAGCTTAAACGTACATGACCACAAGCATGGCTATGTACCTCGGTGTGTTGGGGTTTGAACATATATGGCCATGTACTTAGGCATGTTGGATAAAAAATTATTAGAGAAATGTACACAGCAATTAGCACAACCTTGCTTCAAGTCTTGCTTCCTTACACAATTCCTATCTTGACCATGTTAAGCGATAAAATGTCCTATTTAACTTTACTTTATTTTATTCTTATTTCAAAACATGAATTAAACCTGAAGAGACTTTAGGCAAGGGAATTAAATGACTAGAGAAGAAGTAGAAAATTTAGTAAACCCAAATTACTTACAAGATCAAACTAAGTGTAGTTCCTTGTAATTGAATGGGATTACCTACTTCAATTAAAGACGCACAAGATTATTGTAGGAACAACTATTCAAGTACATGTTTACCTTGTTTTGTTGGTTATGATTGGTAGGTAGTTATTAAATGAATTGGATATGAGACTTATGTAATATAATGTGATATGTGAATGAAATGTTATATGTTGCTTGTGGTTAGCTCGATCGAGGGGCCCATAGTGATAGTTCCCTAAGGGGGCACCTCAATGATTGGTATAATGCATTATCCCTAGTAGAGTCGTATATCAAAATAATGTAAGGTAGATTGGGGTTAGATGGGGCTCACAGTGGTAGTTCCCACTAGGACAATATTATGTGTATTAGGGTCATGAGTACCCCTATGTTATTTGTGGAATTAATGATGATGTATAATCTAGTGAATTGATGTTGTGAAGTTCTGTTGCATATATACATGTGTTATTAAAATGGTGTATCATACGCATGTGGGTCTGGTACTTACATACTGAGCTTAGGCTCAACTCCCCTTCTTATATTTTGTTTTTTAGTTGCGAGTGAGAATGACAAGAAAGTAGATTATGATGAGAATGGAAACCTGATGAGACATTATCTAATTGAAAACATGAGAGAGTATTATTACAATGTGGAAGAGGAGTGACAAAAATTGGAAGATTTATGATTAGAACTTTTAGTAATTGATTTGAGACTGGAAATAATAGTAGACTTTTTATTTATTTTAAAGTTACATATATGAACAAAGGTTAGTTTGGAATTTAAAGGAAGTTTATTATGTTGTTTAAGTATTATAGATTGGAATGACTCATTTGAGAGTCATTCATTTTATATTATTGAAGTTATATTAGTATAAATATGAAAGGAAATGAATAGGTTTAATGTATCATGGAGTTTTAGAGCCTTAGCATATTGCTCTATGATAATGACACGTAGTAGGCTGTGACGTTCCAAATTTTAGGGCGTTACAGCTTAAGTAATATCAAAGCTTAGGTTTTTATAATCCTTAGAATTTAGGATATGATCAAATAGATATTAGGTTGATGATTCCTATAATTAAGTAATGATAAAGAAGTATAGGGTTTAATTAGTAGAAGGCAGGTTGAGATTTTAAGTACATTAAGTATGGAAATTTAGATTAGTAAAAGAAGAAGAGAGTGGGTAAATTAAGGGACAAATGATATGTTATTTTATTTAATTATTTTATGTAATTGTATTTTCTTGTATATTTCTGTTTATTTATGCATATGTATGTATATATGTCTAAACTTGAGTATACCTAGATGTATACTGTCACTAACTTCCCTTACAAATTCTAATTCTGAAAACATTATGTTGTCCCAATTTACACAAAATGTCTCTAAGGAGAAATATCATGTGGGGCTCGTACAGTGTTAGATAGGGTGGAGATGCCTTAAGGATTGGAACCTTCAAAGACCACCTCAGCAAGAAACCCTAGAGTAGGCTACTGTCATAGCTGCTTAGTTGCTAGAGACCATAAATGCTCTAGTGGGAATGCTGGCACAACAACAACAACAACATCAAGCTGTGAAACCTATTAGGCCTATAGAAGAACCTTATGGACTGGACAAATTTATATGTTTAACTAAGGAATTCTACCTAAAGGTTGAAGATCCAATAGAGGCTGAATATTTGATCATTGAGACTAAAAGGACTTTTAAAGTCATTATGGTCCTTGAAGATAGGAATGTGAGATTTGCTACTTACAAGCTAAAGGGAGCAACTATAGAGTGGTGAACCAGTACATCCAGATTAACAAGAGCTCTTAATCAGTGGTAGAGGTTTAAGGAGCATTTTTATGAAAAGTACTTCCCTAGTAGCATTAAAGATAAATTAGAAGCTAACTATAATAATTGCTAACAAGGTAGTAGATCTGTAGAGGTACATGAAGCGAAGTTGAATCGCTTAAGCAAATTCTTACCATAAATAAAGAGAGGGGATGATGCCTCCAGAGCAAGAAGATTTTTGAAAGGATTAGAGCCTACCTTACAGCATGAAGTGGGGACTTTTCAGTTAACTGCTTATGCTGAAGTAGTTGACAAGGATAAATATTTGGAGCAAAGTAAGAAGAGGACTAAAGAACAATTGTCCCATAGATTAGGAGTTACTTTGGGAAATAATCCCGCATCTAACATACCATATGTAGATAAAGGGAAGAGACCAATTGTGTATCAAGCCAAAATTGTGGCTTATGTGCCTAGACTTCTTCAAACTAGGCCAGCACCTCTAGCATTGCCTTTATCACCACAAGCAGGATCGGGTGTGAGATGTCCTAAGTGTTTCAGACCTCATGATTTGCAATAGTGTAATTGGCCTAAGGGGGCATGTTTTTCTTGTGGTAAGATAGGACACATTCGCAAAAATTGCACAAAAAGGACCTTCCCTTAGACCTTCTATTATACTTGTGAGTAGAGAGGGCATAGATCATTTAAATGTGGTACTCAACACAACTAAGCGATTGCACCCCTACAAGCATAACAACCTATAAGACCTACACTTAGAGACCATTAGGTAGACATTAGAATGTTGGACCAGGACAAAGGGCACCTGGTAAGATGTTTGCATTGCAATAGTGATGGGAATCAAACCATTTTAGTAACATGACCTATTACTCGAGCTAGAGCCTAAGGACTATAGAGTCTTACACTAAGAGTCCTATTTAACTAGATGAAACCCAAAGTCACTCACATAGTATCTTCATTCCTTTTACATTATTGTTTTGCATTTAATCAGGTGCAATTGTTAGTGCTTTAAGGCAACAATAAAGTCAACAAATTAGAGGACGACTCACCAGCTCACCTTTGAACCGAAATTGTCTATTTAGTGCTGGCCACTTGTTTTATGTTTTTCCTTTATTTTTCTTCACATTTGTTTCTATAGGAGGCTATTATAAATACTTATTAAGAGAACACAAAAAGGCACTTTTATTTCAATTAAACAAATAGAGAATACACACAAAATCAAGGCTCCTCATTTTCATCTAACTCTTATCAATCTTTACACGATTGTGGCGATTTAAAAGGCTAAGGATTGTTGTGTGTTATATCAATAACACCAAGTCTGATTTTTCTTCTACTAGTGTGTAATATCTAGTATGGAAATTGGATCTCCTTTTGTTCTTGGCATGAAATTAGGTCTTTTCAATTTAGGGATTGTTCAATTGTCTGGGAATTATATATGTGATTGATTTTAATTAACATTGGCATATCATAATTTGGTATTAAAAAAAGGTTGTAACATAGGATTGCTTGATTTAGAAATGAAAAATTAGGGTTTATTGCATGAGCACCTTGAATTGTTTGATTATGAATTGAAGATAGGATTATTGCATGATTTGTGTTGTGATTAATTGAGTATTGTGAATTGGAATTGAAACAAAGGTTAAATTAAGGTTTATGTTGTGTATGGTGTTGTGGGTATGCTATGATTACATGATTGAGGAGTAAGATTAGGTAAGTGCCGTGGGTTGCTCATTTTGAATTGAAATCGATTAAGGTTGAACTTAGAATGTGTGTAATGTAGTGGTGTAGTTGTGGATTAGAAATTGAGCAAAGAGTGGGATTCAGGTTTTTGTTATGGTACACGTGATTGTGGATTGGAAATTTAACAAAGGTTGAGAATTAGGTTGCATTGTGATTCATGAGATTATGGAATTAGGAAATTGAACAAGGGTTGATATTAGGGTATGTCGTGGTGGTGTGATTGTGATTTAGGATATTTGTATTAAGACTATAATTCAAAAATTATGTCGATTGATAGTGTGAATGAAGGAATTGCGAATGAAGCTAATAGCCAGGTTAGAGGACTTGGTCAGGGATGCCATGCTGTAGGTGGTAGAAGAGACTTAGAAGAGCAATTACAGGAGTTACCCACCATTGTTGCTAATCTAGACACACGGGTTAACCAGGCAAAAATTTCATAATAGCCAATGGCAAATCTACCAGTACCTTTACCTTAAGTAATAGGGGAAGGCGAATTGGAGGAAATTACCACACCTAACTAGAAGGAAGAGATGATAATTTTGAAGATGAATTCTATCCTAACCGTGAGTTTAAGCCACCTAGGGGTTTAGACATATGCTTTCATTTTTTTGGAAGGGGATCTATAGAGAATTATCTTGATTGGGAGGATAAGGTGGAAGGACTTTTTGAATGCTATGAGATTAATGACAATACTCAAGTATGTCTAGCAGCGGTAAAGTTTATAGGGTATGCCACCTTATGGTGGAAAAATGTTGTGGCTAGTAGGAGGAGAGATGGAGATGTTGAGATCCATACTTAGCAGGAGATGAAATGGGTTATGAGGAAGTGATTTATACCAGAGCATTACAAAAAAGAACTATTAATGTGTCTCCAAGCATTGCGATAGGGAGGCAAAACCATAGATGAGTATGTTCAAGAATTTAAGACACTAATGATTTGATGTGGAGTAGTTGAACCTCCTAAATAGATGTGGGACAATTTGTGTTGAGTCTAAAGTATGAGATTGCCTGTATAGTGGAACTACACCCTAGATGAAGCCATCTAGTTGGCCTTGAAAGTTGAGAGGCAAAGGCATTCTAATCCATATAGAGCGGTGAGTAATAGGTATAGATCTTCTAATAAACTGTGTGGGTTAAATAGTAAGAATGTTGATAAGTGGGGATATGGTAAGAATGTGGAAAAGAACATAGTCATTCTAAATGGTAGGGGGAAAAAAGAATATTCTAGAAAGGGGAAAGCAATTGCTAGAACTAAGAATAAACAAATAACAGTCGGTTCATCAAGAGGAAAGACTCATTAAATCAAATGCTTCATATGTTTGGGTTTTAGACATATGATTGCTCAATGTCCAAACCAAAGGATGATGACTATTATAGAGGTGGAGAGTGAGGATGACGAGGAAGAGATACATGAGCTAACAAATTTGTCAGCAATATTAGATGAGTATTATGAGGATGCAGATGCTAAGCTACATGAAGATAGAGGGAATGATCAGTATTTGGCTATCAATGTGTTAGCAGAGTAATGATTACATTTTCTACTAATGAGGAAGAACAAAGGGAAAACCTATTTCATATTTCTTGTAGGGTCCAAGGTAACCTTTATGCTCTTATTATTGATGGTGGTAGTTGAACCAATGTAGTGGCTACTTCATTAGTTAATAAATTGAAACTAGTGACCACTCTACACCTTAAGCCATATAAACTACACTGGTTGAGTGAACAAGGCATTACATGTTACTAAAAGGGCTAAAGTTCCATTTAGCATAAGAGAAAGGTACCATGATGAGATTGTCTGTGATATTCTTCTTATGTGTGCATCACACATATTGCTTGGTAGACTGTGGTTATATGATAGGAGGGTATTGCATGATGGGTTTAGGAATACCTATGTGTTCTAGAAAGATGGCAAGTGCATTATGTTGAATCTCATGTCACCAACTAAAGTACAAGAAGTACAAAGACAAATCAATAAAACCATTAAAAAGAAGACCTTATTTGTGGGATAGTAAGAGATGGAAGAGAGACTAGTGTGTCTATTATAGTTGAAGTATGTGTTAGAGGTTGATGGTCAAGAATGGTTACCTCCTATTGTGACCCGGGTGCTAGATGAGTATATAGATGTATTCCCTAAAGAGTTACATAAGGGATTACCACTAGTGAGAGGCATTGAGCATGCAATTGATTTATAGCTTGGATCAATCTTACCAAACTGGCCTGCATATCGCAAGAATCTTGAAAAAGCTAAAGAATTGAAGCAACAGGTGGATGAGTTAGTAAAAAGGGGTTTTGTCAGAGAAAGTATTAGTCTTTGTGTTGTTCTTACACTTGTTATTCCAAAGAAGGATGGTATATGGTGTATGTGCATTGACAGCATAGCTATCAATAAAATTACCATCAAATACAGGTATCCCATTCTTAGACTTGATGATATGCTAGATGAATTGAATGGTGTATAGGCATTCTCTAAAGTTGACCTTAAAAGCGAATATCACCAAATTCGTATAAGGGTTGAAGATGAGTAGAAAACCGCTTTTAAGACATGACATAGTTTGTATGAGTAGATGGTTGTCGAGTCTAATTTTTTATTTTCCATTCCTAATTCGATCTATACTAGACCTTATGCTCATCTAATGTAGATCCTCGACTTGAGTAAGGAATTTCGTTTTCTTTTGGAGTCGCCACCCAACTGTAGTTAGGAAAGATTGAATCGGGATTAATTGAGTAGATCAATTCTAATTTGGACCACTAGTCAGGGTGATTTCCTCTTTTCGTTTTTGTGAAAAGAGGAAAGGGAAAACCAGAGTTTTAGAGTTCGGAGGCAAACCTATTAAAACCCTAAGGTTACCATCCTAATCTCCTAAAATCTAAACCTTATCCGAAATGTCTTTTACTTATTTTTGTTGTCTTTTTATTTTATTCTTGAATAACCTATTATGAGAAAATGATTTTTATTCCTTTTTAGGGTTGCCCAAAATGAGTGCCTACGTACTTGCTATTCAAGATCAAACGTACCGTAATTCGCTTTTCCTGAAAAATTTTAATGTGTCGGTGATTTTTAATTGTGAAACTTCTTTTGATTTATGTTTTTACCATTTTAGTATTTTTTTAAAAAAGCCTAAGCCTAAGCTTGATAATTTGATTTTTGAAAAATAATAATTTTAAGGAAAAACACCAATTTTGAATTTATTTAAGAAAATGATTTTTCTAAGTGATAAAAATTTTATTTTTCTATTTTTCGACCCATTTCTATTATTATAAATTTTCATTAATTTTTATTAATTTTTATAATTTTTATTAATTTTATTGATTTTTATAATTTTTATTAATTTTTATAATTTTTATTAAATTTTATTGAAAGATTTTCTCCTATATTATTTATCTACCTTAAATTAAAATCTAAATTCTTATTATTATTTATTTCTAATATTTTTCATCATTTTTTTATATATTTTCACATTTTTATCATTTATTATTAATTATTTATTCTTATTATTATTCATCCTAAATTAATTCCTAAAAAGAACTAAGTTAAATTCTAACATTTTTTTGAATTAAATAACAAATAAATAACTAAGGAAATTCAAAAAAAAAACTTAAATAAATAAAATAAAATAAAATCGAAAAATCTGACTTACTTGGATCTGGGTCGGTGCGCGGGTCGGGTCGGTTGGGTCGGATCAGGTCAAAGCGGGTCTGGTCAGGTCGATCGGGTACAGCGGCTGGGAATGCTCGTTGACGGTGTTCCAGCGGCCTTTTAAAGCGATTAAGGTGTCGGTTCCTAGGTTTTCGGGGATGGGGAACTCAACTGTGGTGGTGGATTTATCCAAAAACGCCTCCTGGTGGCAGCTCAATGCTTGATCGGGGGTCACGGCTTGGCAACTCCGGTGAGGCTTCGATTCTCTCTCTTTTATCTCTTTTTCTCACTTTTGATCCGTGCTTTTGCCTCCTCCCTTCATCCTCTATTTATAAGCGTAAGAAATCGAGCTGGATAAGCTCGGATTTCCACCGATTGAGGCAAATAGGATTTCAGTTGAAACCCATCTCCGATTTGTGCAAATCCTTTGATTTGTTGTGATTTGATTCCAATTGGATGATGTTTATCTTATTTCTGTTGAAGATCTACTGGATTTGTGCAAAAAATCGAATCAAAACGGCCGAAATTCGATTTTTCCTCCTCGCCGGCGATCTTGGACGAAGGTTGAAGAGATCACACGCTCGGCACGTGTGTCCGCTCCAACCAATCAATTGCTGCCCTGTGTCCCAAGCGATGAAGAAAAATTGCAAAACGTGGAATCTGCCTCCCCCGTGTTTTGAACCTATGACCGAGCCCCCCCACCCCCCCGTGCGCTCCTTAGGCTATGGTCCGGACCACCTAGGCAAGCCCACTTACTCGATTTTTTTTTTTTTATTTTCGCAATTTGCATATATGTAATGCAATTTTTTTATTTTTTTGTATTTTTTGAATTTTCAAAAATTTGTAAAAATTATTTAATCCTTTTTATTGCCATTTTTGCAATTATTTTCCAAAATTGATATACTTTTCCTATTTATTTTATTTTTTGAATGTTTTTCCTATTTTTGCTAAATTAGAGAAAAAAATAGAAAAAATTGAAAAAAATGGTAATTGTTTATTGTTGTTTATTATTGATTATTAGGGGCAAAAATGGGGTGTTTACAACCGCCCCTCTTTGTAGTAAAGTTTGAAAAACTTAACTACAAAGATAAGAAAGACACCATTTTTGGCCTCTTGATTGAATGGATAACGCCTTGGTTTGGCTGGTTATCTAGAATGTGGTCTCTAGTAGGAAAATGTTCCATGAGCTAATAACCCCACGAGTATTTTGTGATGGTTAGTATTGCTTAGGAAACAACCTAACAATCTAGAGTAATGTATCCGCCCAAAAAGTGCTTTATAGGCTACCTAATTGGCGATAGGAACCATCTCAAGAATTGTTTAGGAGTGTGTTATTGTAAGTGGAATAGATGATGAAAGGAAGCGTCTTAACGGACTAGCAACCTTGAAGAGAAGATTGTCTTAGGAAGCGCTCTTATGAGCTGGCTACTTGTCAACAGAAGCGTTTGGCTAGACTAGCGACTGTTTGGGAAAATACCTTCGAAGAGTGCTCTTATGAGCTGACTAATCGGTTATCGACACATTTGAAAAGTGTTCCTATGAGCTGACTAATTGATAGATTCGAAGAGTGCTCCTCTGAGCTAACTAATCGATAGACTCGAAAAGTGCTCTGGTGAGCTAACTTATCGATAGATATGGAAAGTGCTCCTATGAGCTGACTTATCGATAGATCTAAAAAGTGCTCCTATGAGCTAACTTCAAGAAAAGGTGTCTAGGAAAGTGCTCCTTCGCGGGCTAACTAAGCTATAGCGAGGGAAAATGCCTCAAAAGGTACCCCTATGGGCTGACATTTTTGAAGGGGTGTTTGGGAAAGTGCCCCATCGTGGGCTGACTAACATTTGGTGGGAAGTGTCATCTTAGACTCATGACCCTAGGGAAGAAGTGTTTCGAAAGGTACCCCTACAAGCTGACCTTAGGAAAAGATATTTAGGGAAGTGCCCCATTGTGGGCTGACTAACCTATGCAGGGAGAAACGTCTCAAAAAGTGCTCGTATGGGCTAACCCTAAGAGAGAATGTTTAGGGAAGTGCCCCAATGTGGGCTGACTAACCTATGGTAGGAATACATGTTTTGAAAGGTGCCCCAATGTGCCGACCCTTCGAGAGGATGTTTAGGGAAGTGCCCCAATGTGGGCTGACATTTTCAAGGGGATGTTTAGACAAGTACCCTATTGTGGGCTGACTAATCTTATGCTTTTGACATGCTTCTACTGACTGGGTTAAATGATTTAATGTTTTCATGATATGTGGATGATAGTTATTTGTTCTAATATGCTTACCAATTTATCGCGGATAGCAACCAAACAACCGAACCTACGTGCTGGTTTGCTTCTCATTCGCTTATAGGGTTGAAGATCTTGATGCGCTTCCTTTCTTGTGCGCATGGCTCTTTTGACGGTAGTGTTATCCTACTAATACACCAGGTTCAATGCTCAAAAGTAGGTAGAATTATATCACAAAATTTATTGAGATTCATTTTTAATGTTTATTATTCATTGGTGAAGTGGTAGGTAATGTGTTTAGGAATGTTTGTTTTAATGAGAATTGGTTGGATTTATCGACTATTCAAAGACATTAACTTTGCTTGTAAAAAATGAAAACTGGACTCAACGAAATTTGTATTGAATATTGGCTTTCATAAACAATGGCAAAATTTCAATTCCCTTGCCTAAGGATAGTACATCTTAACAGCATCTGCATTAATAGGGTCTCTCAATTCTGGACCATCCATTTGAGTCAGTATCAAAGCACCTCCTAACAATATCTTCTTCACCACATAGGGACCCTCATAGTTCGGGGTAAATTTCCCTCTGGAATCTTGGGCATTCGGGAGAACTTTCTTTAGTATTAAATCTCCTTCATTGAAGCATCGAGGCCTCATTTTCTTGGTAAATGCTCGGGCCATCCTTTGTTGGTAACACTAGCCATGACATAATGCAGTGAGTCTTTTTTCATCAATCAGATTCAACTGATCAAGCCTCTTCTTTACCCAGTCTGATTCAGTTAACTACGTTTTTGACAAAATTATGAATGATGGTATTTCGACCTCGACTGGCAAGACTGCCTCAGTACCATATACCAATGAATATGGGGTAGCTCTAGTAGATGTTCTAATTGAGTAACTATAAGCCATGAGAGCAAACAACAACATCTCGTGCCAATCTTTGTAAGTAGTTGTCATTTTTTCGATGATCTTTTTGATATTCTTGTTGGCTGCTTCTACTGCCCCATTCATCTAAGGTCGGTAAGGAGTTGAATTTCTATGGTTTATGTGGAATTATTGACATAAACCTATCATCGATTTGTTGTTAAGATTGGTACCGTTGTCTGTAATGATTAACTCAGGAACTCCGTATCGAGCTATTATGTCCCTCTTCAAGAAATGGACTATTCCCCCTTTGGTGACATTGGTATATGATAAAGCTTCTACCCACTTAGTGAAGTAATCAATTGCTAACAATATGAACCTGTGGCCGTTGGATGCTGTCGGAGTGATTGGGCCTATTATGTCGATTCCCCACATGGAGAAAGGCCATGGTGCTGACAATGAGTGCAACTCGTTGGGTGGAGCATTTATCTGGTTTGCATACACTCGACACAAATGGCAGTGCTTGACATATTTATGCAATCTGATTCCACGGTTAACCAATAGTAACCCAACCTCATGATTTTTCGGGCTAACATGTAGCCGTTCATATGAGGTCCACATACTCCTTCATGTACTTCCTTCATTAGTTCACATGCTTCATTTCTATCCACACATCTTAGCAAGGTGGTATCAAGCGATCTTTTGTAAAGTATAGATCCACTTAATAAGAAATGACTTGCTAACCTTCTGAGTGTCCTTTGGTCATTCTTGCTAGCCATTTCAGGGTATTTGCTTTCTTGGAGAAAAGTTTTGATGTCGTGATACCAGGGCTTGTCATCTTATGTTTTTTCAATTACCAAACAATAGGCGGGCCGATTTTCGATGTCTATTTTTAACGGTTAGACTTCGGCTCCCCTTGTTATCTAAATCATAGATGCTAGTGTAGCGAGGGCATCTACAAACTGATTCTGAGTTCCTGGGACGTATGTAAAAGTGATTGCCTTGAATTCTTCGACTAGCTCTATCAAATGCTGATGGTATGGTACCGGTTTGGGGTCTTTAGTCTTGTATTCCCCTCTTGTCTGTAATATGATAAGTGATGAATCTCCGTATACTTTTGATTCACGAATTTCCATTTGGCAAGCCATTTTGAGGTCGAAGATGCATGCCTCATATTTCGCGATATTATTGGTATATGGAAATCTGAGCCTTGTTGCGGAAGGGAATTGTGCTCCGTCTAGGGATATCAACACTGCCCCGATCCCACAACCAAATACATTGGCAGCTCCATCGAAGAACATTTTCCACTTAGGGTTCTACTCTATCCCACTGGTGTATCTTCCACTCTTAATATATTTTCATCAGGGAATTGGGCTTGTAGTTCTTGGGAATCTCCCTCGACAGGGTATTCTGCTAATTGGTCGGCTAAAGATTGCCCTTTCATCGAGTTTTGATTTATGTATGTGATATCAAACTCCGATAAGAGCATTTGCCCTTTGATGATTCTCCCTATCAAAACGGGTTTCTCTGCCAAGTACTTTAGAGGATCATGCCTTGTCAGCAGCTCAATATGATAGTAAAGGCTGTATTGCCTTAACCGGTGGATGACCCAAATCAGAGCACAACAAGTCCTCTTTACTTCTGAATACCTCTGTTCCCCATCTGTAAATTTCTTACTTAGGTAATATATGGAACGCTCTCTTCCCTCTTTATTTTTTTGCCCCAACACACATCCCATGGATTCGGGGAGTATCGTGAGGTATAAGAATAAGGGCTTCCTTCGCTTCGGGACTATCAAGACTGTAGGCTTTATGAGATAGTCTTTGATCGTCCTGAATGCTTCTTCACATTCGTCGTCCCATTCTATTGCAACATTCTTTTTTAACAGATGGAATAGTGGTCGGCACTTATTTGTGAGCTATGAGATGAAACGAGCTATTTAATTCAACCTTCCCAACAAATCTCTTACTTCTTTGACAGTGCGTGGGGAAGGTAGCTCTAATATAAATTTTACTTTGTCAGGGTCGATTTTGATGCCTTCCCAGCTTATGACAAACCCTAACAACTTACCCGTTGTGGCCCCGAAAGTGCACTTCTCCGGATTTAACTTGAGCTGGAATTTTCTCAATCGCTTAAATAACTTTCTCAGGATATCTGAATGGCTTTCTTCTTCTTTAAACTTGGCTATCATGTCGTCGACGTATACTTCGACTTCTCGATGCATCATGTCATGAAGTATCACGACCATGGCTCTCTGATACGTTGCCCCGGCGTTTTTCAAGCCGAAGGGTATGACTTTGTAACAGAAAGTCCCCCATGTTGTGATGAAAGTCGTCTTAGTTTTATCCTCTTCAGCTATTCTTATTTGGTTATATCCTAAGAAACCGTCCATAAATGAGAAAAGATGATTTCCTGCAGTGTTGTCCACCAGAACATCAATGTGAGGTAGGGGGAAGTTATCTTTTGGCGTAGCATGGTTTAAGTCTCGGAAGTCTTCGTATACGCGTACTTTTCCACTCTTTTTCAGAACGAGGACTATATTTGCCACCCATTCTGGGTAGTCAGATACTTCGATGAACCCTACTTCTAGTAGTTTCTCGACTTCCTCTTTAATCTTTAGTAAGATGTCAGGTCTAATTCTTCTCAATTTCTATTTTTTAGGTTTGACATCTTCCCTTGTAGGAAGCCTATGAACCACTATTGATTGGTTTAGTCCTGACATGTCACCATATGACCAGGCGAACACATCTGCAGACTTAGTTAACAGCTCGATCATCTCACGTTTTTGCTCGGCACTCAAACTGGTCCCGATCTTGAGATTTTTGGGTTTCTCAATGCTTCCCAGATTTACTGTGTCCACCGGCTTGCTGATTGAAATTCCGCTCTGTTCATGTTTTTGCCAATTTTCTTGTATTATTTCATGGTCAAGGATATCGCCTCCAACAACTGACCCAGCAGCGTTGGGTACGATATCAGCGTTTTTATTTTCTACCTATGCGAAATGTCCCTGATGTTCGATGGTAGGAGATCTGGGTGAAGTAAAATGAAAGCAGATATATATAAGTAAGACAAACTGTAATTTATTGAATTATATAAAGAAGTCTTAATAAAAATCATTTAATAATCGTTCCCTATCCTTGCGCTGACCTAGAGCTATCAATAGGATAGCAGAACCAATTATTGAGAGCTGGATGCTATTTGGATGTGTGAGGGGTTGGGCTCTCATTGCTGACGTCATCTTCGCTTATCCTTGGCTCTTGAATGGTAATTGCTTGTCTGAATGACTGTTGGAGGGGTGGAATGTGCATCTGGGTATTGCTTGGCTTCTCTTTCTTCCTGCCTCTGACACCTCTGGCTTGTGCTTCTTCCTGGGCTATAGGAACGTACCCTAGTCCAAACGTCCCTTGCTACCCCTCCTTGAACTAATGGCCTTCCTTGCCGGTCACCATATTCTCCCAGTTGAATATCTGGAGACCAAGGTCTTCGGAACCGTCCTCCCCTTCCTTTGGTGGGTGGTTTTCTTTCTCAAACTCGAGCCCCCATCCATTAGGCTACCCATATACAGTTGGGGTGTAAGAATAGTTCACTAGGTACTCAAATCTCTCATGTGACTCTCCCAAGGTGCCGACTGTTGGGTCTCCAGCTAACCATCTCTTTTTAATATGTGATTTGGGGGTTTTCTCTGGAGTTTGGCGGGAATGACTTTTCTGTTGGTCTGTCGCCTTTTTCTTAGAGGATTCTTTAGAGGCCTACTCTTCAGATGTGATCATGTTGACGGTGGGCTTATGATTGGGCAATGGATTGGTGTTGACATTAGGCGTTGGAGTGTTGACAAAGTCCAGTTGCACAATCCCAGCGTCAATTAGATCCTGGATTTTGTTTCGGAGCCCCCAGCATCTGTCTGTAGAATGCCCTTCTTAGCCCATATGATAGTCACATTTGAGGCTTGAGTTGAAGTTTATGGGTTTATACTGGTCGTTTGGGATTTCGAAACTAATCAAATTATTCGCCCTCAACCGAGCAAAGACCTGGCTGAGCAGGATCGGAATTGGGGTGAACTGTCTTGGGACTCTAGCAGCTTGGGTGTGATTTGCCGGGGAGTGCTGGGCTGGTTCACTCGTAGTCTGGAACGTCACACGAGTCCCAACCTTGTCTACTTTACTGAAGTTGACTATTCTTACTGTAGACTCCGTGGCTCTATTACCTCCCAAGGGCCATTGTGATGATGTGACCCTATGAGGATCCATTGTTTGGAGTCTGCCTGTTGTGATGGCGCTTTCAATTCGGCACCCTACAGCCACTACTTTTGTAAAACGGGATGATGTCTAGCCCACCAGATGTGAGAAGTAGGTCTTGTCCAGAGTGTTGACGAATATGGATGTTAACTCATTTTCAGAAATTGGGGTTGCTATCCTGGCAGCTTGAGCTCTCCACTGCTGAGCATACTCTTTGAAAGACTCAGCGTGTCTCTTCTGAAGACTCCCTAGATCAATCACTGAGGGGGCGACTTCGATATTAAACTTGTATTGGTCATAAAATGCCCGAGCAAGCCATTCCCAGGTGTTGACTTGATTGAAGTCCAAGTGGGCATACCAGATTAACGCATGACCCGTAAGGCTATCCTAGAAGGTTTGGATCATCAATTGGTCATATTGAGCATACTTTCTCATCTTCTAAGCATATAGCCTTGTGTGCATCTTGGGGTATCCAGTACCGTCATACTTTGCGAACTTTGGGGTCTTGAATTTATCGGGGTATACCTCCTCCCCATATGTTGCCAAGCTAGTGATCCCGGCTTGTTTGAAACCGTCAGGCCCATCTATCATTTTCATTTTGTTAGCTAGCTGTTGGAAGAGTCTCTTTTCCATCTCTTTTTGTCTTTCCTCCATCTCCTTCTTCAAAACATCAGAGGTTGGACCCTAGTTGACTCTCGGCTCATACTCAAAGGCCAGGTTGAGGTGGGAATTGATTTCCTCATATTCTGGAGGTTGCCCTTCTACTACCTTCCCTTTTCTAACCCTTGAATGTTCTACTTGAGTCGGCTGGGTGGTGCGAAGGAGGCCAATGCTTTCAGTTAGGAGGTTAACTTGTGTAGTTAATTGCTGGACCGTTTGTTCCAAGGATACGATCCTAGAGTCTGAAGCAGCGTCAACACTTGTGTTGTTGCGGTTGTCACCACTATTTGCCATTTTAGTTCTTGAACGTGTGCAGATTGGGCTTCTGGGAGGGTTCGGTTGTTTGGGAGCTATTTTTGATACTTGGCACGCATTTTTTCTTAGTATGATGTATGAAAATACGATGCATGTGTCACACGGATGCTAAAATAAAGGGGCCAACAACTGATTGATGATATAATACTGAATTTTTTATTTTTATTAATATTAGAAACTTGGAGTTCAATACTTTGAAAAAAATGAAAAAGTACAATAGTTTTATTTTCTAATTCTTTTGGTCTTCTACTGTATAGACTCAAGTTTCCCATTGATGACGTCTTCCAATTCCTTGACTCTAGCTTAGGTCTTCTCCAGCTGAGCTTCCAAGGCTTTGTTTCTTTGATCAGATTCCTTGAATCGACCCTTCCAGATATCCTTTTTAAAATCTGTAGCCTCAAAATATACTTTCATCTGGGCCCTAATATGCTCCAGGTAGATTTCCAGCTCCGGGTCTACCATGTCTGGCTTAGGTTGAGTGACATCTGGGACCCAGTATGCTCTTTCCCCCGTTTGATACAGCTGGTGGATCACAAACTCCCTGGTGGCTCGATGTTTGGCCACTTCGCCGTCCAGCTCTCCGAGGTCTACATTCGGGCTCTCGATTCAGGCTTCCCATAGTGCTTTGACCTCTGCCAGCTTAGCAAAATTCTCAGTTGCTAATAAATTAGGATCTTGGTACTCAAATGTGATTGCTTCCAGTGCGGGCCGATAAACTATGTCTTGAATAGTATCAAACTGGCGGACCACTGAGTTGGGATGATAACCTATACATCCGCTGATACCGATTAGAGGCACGGCTTGAAAATTACTGCAGGTTAAGATAACTTTGTCGCAGCAACTCCATCTAGCTGTCAACAAGATATCGTCAGCACTGAAACTTTTAAGAACTTCTACCCAATTGTGGTTGGTAAGGTCATCGGGGCAGCTTTATCTTCTCTATGCATGAATCCACGAGGTCCACTTGTTGGGCCAACATTTTCCGGACCAAGTTCAGCCCGAAACACTTGAGGTGGCTTATCAACCAGATCAGGATAAGGTTGATATTTAAGTAGAGGATCTTGTAGCCCTTTTTCTTAACGAAGTTTAAGTTTCGGATCTATTCAGCTAGTAGAGCTAGGATGTAAGATTTTCCTTCCAGGAATTGGGCTACCTGTTCTGCGACTCGGTAATGGACATAAAAAGTTCTGGTGGGGAAGAGTATGGTGGCGAAGGCTATCATGGTGAAAGCACTCACCCTTCTTTGTCTATAACTCTTGGGGTCCCCACACAATATGTCTTTCCTATCCCCATTATCTTATTGGGTGATGAATCAGGCTTTCAACTTATCCATCCGTTTGAAGTATCCGTTACAGTCTGCTAAGGCCTTGTTGATTGCTGTTTTGCAGATATCCAAGAGTCTGCTGAAAATACCGGCTGGCCCAGCCTCAAGATCCGGTACGTAGATGTGGTTGGTTAGTGTTGGAGCCTGTAGCAGTTGGGTGTACTCTTTTAGAGTAGGAGTAATCTCATGTGGCCCAATGAAGAAAGCCGCGGGCTCTATTTCCCATAGGTGGAGCATGGCCCATATCAAGGGCAAGTTCATCTCCATCTTCATTAATGAGAGGATGGGCCTTATTTTCCGCTAGATGAAGGCCTGCTCCTCTGGGTTGTATAGGGTGAACCAGTGGTCCAGTACTAATTTCGGGTCCAGAGGTTTGCATACTCGAATCTCTTTGCGAAGGAGGCGGTCAACTGCGAAACTAGCCATCTATTACAACAAAAATCTCTAATTACAACGTGAACTATGTTACAATGATAACATTACAGGGAAATGTATCTGAACTTCATGAACAGAATAAAAGTATTACATCATCAATCAATTGTCAGCTTATGATGTCGTGTATATAAATAGGTAGGTTCTAACAAGTTCCCAAGCTCTATGGCCTTCCGCATTCTCAGAGAAATGGATCTCAGGCCATATCGAAGCATTGGGTAGGGTAGCCTAATTAGTCCCGAACGGTGATCATATCACTTCACCCGAAACCTACACAATGGCCCCCCATCTTAGGGTCCTAAGACGGCTCGGGTTTGACCATATCTACTCACACAATTACATGCATGCAAACTCAACAACAAAAGTAAATAACTGATCCTAAATCTAATTAAATCCCTGAAAGGTTAGCAACAGTATAACAATCAAAAGACATTTCTTGGAAAAGAGTGATTTAAGGAGATTCAGGTGGCTAGCCTACTAGAGAGAGTCCCTAGTGGAGTCGCCATCCTGTCGAGTCTAATTTTTTATTTCCCATTCCTAATCCGATCTATGCTAGACCCTATACTCATCTAATGTAGATCTTCGACTTGAGTTAGGAATTTCGTTTTGTTTTGGAGTCGCCACCCAACTGTAGTTGGGAAAGATTAAATTAGGATTAATTGAGTAGATCAATCCTAATTTAGACCACTAGTCAGCGTGATTTCCTTTTTTCGTTTTTGTGAAAAGAAGAAAGGGAAAACCAGAGTTTTAGAGTTCGGAGGCTAACCTATTAAAACCCTAAGGTTACCACCCTAATCTCCTAAAATCTAAACCTTATCCGAAATGTATTTTACTTATTTTTGTTGTCTTTTTATTTTATTCTTGAATAACCTATTCTAAGAAAATAATTTTTATTCCTTTTCAGGGTTGCTCCAAATGGGTGCTTACGTACCTGCTATTTAGGATCAAACGTGCCATAGTTCGCTTTTCCTGAAAAATTTTAATGTATTGGTGATTTTTAATTATGAAACTTCTTTTGATTTATATTTTTACCATTTTAGTATTTTTTAAAAAAAACCTAAGCCTAAGCTTGATAATTTGATTTTTGAAAAATAATAATTTTGAGGAAAAACACCAATTTTGGATTTATTTAAGAAAATGATTTTTCTAAGTGATAAAAATTTCATTTTTCTATTTTTCAACCCATTTCTATTATTATAAATTTTCATTAATTTTTATAATTTTTATTGATTTTATTGATTTTTATTAATTTTTATAATTTTTATTAAATTTTATTGAAAGATTTTCTCCTATATTATTTATCTACCCTAAACTAAAATCTAAATTCTTATTATTATTTATCTAATATTTTTCATCATTTTCTTTATATATTTTTACATTTTTATCATTTATTATTAATTATTTATTCTTCTTATTATTCATCCTAAATTAATTCCTAAAAAGAACTAAGCTAAATTCTAACAATTTTTTGAATTAAATAAAAAATAAATAACTAAGGAAATTCAAAAAAAAATAACTTAAATAAATAAAATAAAATAAAATCGAAAAATCTGACTTACTTGGATCTGAGTCGGTGCACGGGTCGAGTCGGTCGGGTCGAAGCGGGTCTGGTCGGGTCGATCGGGCACGACGGCTGGGAGTGCTCGTTGACGGTGTTCCAGCGGCCTTTCGAAGCGATTAAGGTGTCGGTTCCTAGGTTTTCGGGGGTAGGGAACTCAACTGTGGCGATGGATTTCTCCAAAAACGCCTCTTGGTGGCAGCTCAATGCTTGATCGGTGGTCGCAGCTTGGCAACTCCGACGAGGCTTCGATTCTCTCTCTTTTATCTCTTTTTCTCACTTTTGATCTGTGCTTCTGCCTCCTCCCTTCATCCTCTATTTATAAGCGTAAGAAATCGAGCTGAATAAGCTCGAATTTCCACCGATTGAGGCAAATCGGATTTCAGTTGAAACCCATCTCCGATTTGTGCAAATCCTTTGATTTGTTGCGATTTGATTCCAATTGGCTGATGTTTATCTTATTTCTGTTGAAGATCTATAGGATTTGTGCAAAAAATCGAATCAAAACGGCCGAAATTCGATTTTTCCTCCTCGTTGGCAATCTCGGACGAAGGTTGAAGATGATCACACGCCCGGCACATGCGTCCGCTTCAGCCAATCAACTGTTGCCACGTGTCCCAAGTGATGAAGAAAAATTGCAAAACGCGGAATCTGCCTCCCCCGCGTTTCGAACCTGTTTATTGTTGATTATTATTGATCATTAGGGGCAAAAATGGGGTGTTTACAATGGTCATGCCATTTGGATTGACCAGTGCCTGTAATACTTTCATACAACTTATGAATCATGTTACAAAGGAAATTTTGGGAAATTTTGTTGTAGTGTATTTTGATGACATTCTAATTTTCAGTAGAGACATGGGAAGTCATTTTGAGCATTTGTAGGTAGTTTTCTCAGTCTTGTGGAATCAAAGGTTATATGAGAATCTTAAGAAGTGTTCATTTCGTTAGTTAGAAATAACATTTCTTGGCTTTATTGTGATTGGTTCTAGTGTAAGAGTTGATGGAGAGAAAGTTAGGGCTATCATGGAGTGGCCTATGCCACAATCAAAAGTTGAGGTGAGGAGTTTTCATGGTTTGGCTTCTTTTTATAAGAGATTAATCTGGAACTTTAGTAACATTGTGAGTCCACTAACTAAATTGACTAAGAAGAATGTTCATTTTATTTGGGGAGATTGGCTTACAGGGGTTTTGAGGAGGTTAAGGCGAGGCTAACTAGTGCTCCAATTTTAGCATTACCAAATTTTGACAAAACTTTTGAACTAGAGTGTGATGCATCTAGAGTGGGAATCGGTGTTGTGTTAATGCAGGAGAGGAGGCCTATCGCTTATTTCAATGATAAACTGAGTGGTGCATCTTTGAACTATTCAGCGTATGATAAGGAGTTTTATTCCTTATTGTGTCCATTTATGTCATGGTAGCACTATCTCCTCCTTAAGAAGTTTGTTATCTATATAGACCATGAATCATTTAAGTACTTCAAAGGCCAACAACATTTGTCTAAATGACAAGCAAAATGGGTGGAACTTCTAGAGAGCTTTGCTTATGTGATTCAGTATAAAAACAGGAGTACAAATATTGTAGTTAATGCATTATCACACAGGTATGTACTTATCACTTCTCTTTAGTTAAAGTTACTTGGGCTTGAATTAATGAAGGAGTAATATGTTCATGATGAATGGTTGAAATTGATTGTTAAGCGATATTCTAAAGGAAATGTAGTAGATGGGTATTATATGATAGATGGTTTTCTATATAGAGTAGGAAAGTTGTGTATATCCTATGGTTCTGTGAGGAAATTGTTGATACTGGAAGCTCATGCTGGAGGATTATCAAGACACTTTGGTGAGAAGAGGACATTAGAGTTGTTGAAAGAACATTTTTACTAGAGAAGTATGTTGAAAGATGTACACAAGGTTTTGGAGAGATGAAGGGTCAGTAAAAAGGTGAAGGGAAAGAAGGAAGCTTAAGGTGAATATATACCTTTATCTCTACCTACATAGCCATGGATTGATATCAATATGGATTTTGTCTTAGGTCTTCCTAGGACATGAGGAGGCAAAGACTCCATCATGGTAGTTGTTGATCACTTCAGTAAAATGTCTCATTTTATACCTTGCTATAAAACAAATGATGTATTTTTTATTACTAACCTTTTTGTGTAGGAAATTAGAAGATTACATGGTGTTCCTCATAGCATAGTATTTGACAGAGACACTAAGTTTCTTAGCTTTTTTCTAGAAGACACTTTGGAAATGACTTAGTACTAAACTCATATATAGTACATCTTGTCACCCTCAAATAGGCGGTCAGACAAGGGTTGTAAATTGTACTCTTGGTGCCATACTGAAAGTAATGGTTGGCAAGAATGTTACTAATTAGGACTTGTGTCTCCCTATTGTTGAGTTTGCTTACAATAGGTCAACTTATAATTTAATTAATAAGTTTCCCTTTGAAGTCGTGTATGACTATAATCCTACCCTTCCATTGGATTTAATAACTAACCCAACAACAAAGGAAGAAAGTTTAAGTTTTGTGGAGCATTTTAAGGAGATTCAAAAGCTTCATCAAAGGCTTCTAAACATCTTAAGAAAACTTAGGAGCAACAGAAACTTCAAGGCAACAAACACAGGAAAGTCAAGATTTACTGTCCAGGTGACTTAGTTTGTATTCATCTTAGCAAGGATAGGTTTCCTCACAAGAAATCACAGAAACTTTCACCTAAAGTAGATGGACCATTCAAGATTTTGAAACACATCAACAAAGATGCTTACAAGGTGGAGTTACTAGAATATTGTATTTCTACTACATTTAATGTTACAGGTTTGTTACCTTACTTATTAGAAGATCTTCATGAAGACTGATTAGATTTGAGAGCAAATCTTTCACAAGTCCGAGGAGATGATGGGAATCAAACCAATTTAGTAATAGGACCCATTACCTGAGCTAAAGGACCATAGAGTCTTACATTGAGAGTCCTATTTGACCAGATGGAATCTAAAGACACTTACATAGTATCTTTATTTCTTTTACATGATTTTTTTAATTTAATTAGGTGCAATTGTCAATGCTTCGAGGTGAGGACAAAGTCAAGAAATTAGAGGACGACTCACCTTTAAACTAAATTTTCTATTTGGGGCTAGCCACTTGTTTTATGTTTTTCCTTTATTTTTCTTCACATTTGTTTCTATAGGAGGTTACTATAAATACTTGTTAAGACTTAAGAGAACACAAAAAGGCACTTTTATTTTGATAAAAAAAGAGACAATATACACAAAATTGAGGCTCCTCATTTCGTAACTCTTATCAATATTTACATGATTGTGGTGAGTTAAAAGCTAAGGATTGTTGTGTATTATATTAACACCAAGCTTGATTTGTCTTCTACTAGTGTGTAATAATTGATAAGGAAATTGGATCCCCTTTTGTTCTTGGCGTGAAATTAGGTCTTTTTAAGTTGGGGATTGTTCGAATGTCTTGGAATTATAGATGTGTTTGATTTCTAATTAAAATTGGCATATGAAATAGTAGCAATAGCGGGATGCCCTTGATCAAGAAACTATAACAGGTACACTACTTATAAACTCAAATACTACTTATGCATTGTTTGACACAAGTGTAACACATTCCTATATATTACCTGTGTTTATGAGTGTATGTAGATTAAAACTTGTTATATTAAGTGATGCTATGATTGTGAATATTCCTTTTGGAGTAAGAGGGAAATTAGACCAAATATGTAAAAATGTAGAAATTATAATACATGGCAAGAAAATGCCAGCTAAATTGTTTGTATTAGAGATGATTGAGTTTGACTTGATCGTAGGAGTAAATTGCTTGTGTAAGTATTATACCATTATAGATTGTCGCAATCTAGTGGTTAAGTTTAATTTCCCTGATGAAGAACAAGTTGTATTCAAGTTAAATCCATAGAGGCTTATAAATCTTTCAACATATAAGTTGTGGAATAAAGGAAGATTGTCAGCCTCATTAATAGAGGTAGGACAAGTTATGAAATTGGAAGATGTGTATGCAAGCATCTTTCTAAAGAAATTGTTAGGTTTACCCCTAATTGGAAAGATAAAGTTTTGCATTAATCTAATACTAGGAATGGCACCCATATCTAAAGCATAATGCAAAATGGACCTACTAAATTGTCTAAATTGAAGACTCAACTTCAAGAGTTACAAGGCAGTGGGTTTATTAGACTGAGCCTCCCACCATGGGGTGCTCTAGTGCTATTTGTCAAAAAGAAGGATGGGAGTATGAGGTTGTGTATAGATTATAAAGAGCTAAACTGAGTCACAATCAAGAATAAATACCCTCTTTCGAGGATTGATGACCTATTTGATCAATTACAAGGAAGTTTTCTCCAAAATTGACTTAGATTAAGGTACCATTAGTTAAGGATCAAGGAGGAAGACATATAAAAGGCTACTTTTAGGACTTGGTATAGGCATTACAAGTTTCTAGTGATGCCTTTTTGTTTGACAAATGCTCTAGCAACTTTCATGGACCTAATGAACTGGGTGCTCAAAGACTAGTTGGACTAATTTGTAGTAGTTTTCATAGATGACATCCTCATCTATTCCAAAAGCAAAGAAGAACATGAAGCACATCTTAGAGTAGTACTAGAAAGACTAAAGGAAGAAAAGTTGTATGCTAAATTCAGTAAGTGTAAGTTTTGGCTAGAATAGGTATCCTTTTTAGGATATATTGTAAATAAGAATGGAATATCGGTAGATCTTAAAAAGGTAAAGGCAGTAAGTGATTGGCTAAGATCGAGAATGATGACATAGATGAGAAGTTTACTAGGATTAGCTAGGTATAACAGATGCTTTGTAGAAGATTTATCCCGACTAACAACTCCTTAAACATAATTAATAAAGAAGAAGGGAAATTTTTAATAGAACCAAGATTGAGAAAATAGTTTCATAACACTAAAGAGAAAATTAGTTACAGCTATGGAGTTAGCCCTATCAAAGACAGGAGAAGAATTTGAAGTATTCAGTGATACATTGACTCAATGGTTGGGGTATTTATTGATGTAGAATGGGAGAGTCATTCATATGCCTCTTGCTAACTGAAACCATATGAGAAGAATTACCCCCACACATGATTTAAAGTTAGTGGTTGTGATCTTGGTGCTGAAATTGTGGAGATACTATCTTTACGATGAAAATGTAAAATATTTACAAATCGTAGATGTTTGAAGTATCTATTTACCTAAAAAGAATTGAATATGAGACAAGGGAGGTGGCCAGAATTGATGAATGATTATAACGTAGAAATTCATTATTACATTAGAAAGGCAAATGCAATTGCAGATGCTTTAAGTAGGAAGAAATAGATAAATCTTCTAGAATTAATCACATCTCAAAGAAGAATATTAGAAGACATGAATAAGCTGAAATTGGAGATGGTGACACAAAAGTGGGAAATAGGTGGCTACACTTAGTGTCTAACCTAGTATTATTGATCAGATTAAGAGTGCACAAATTTAGGATCTTGGAATTCAAAAAACAAATTGCAAAATAGAACAAGGTGAAGCCACTAAATTTGAAGTGAATGCCAAAGGAGTGGTCAAATATAGCACTAGATGGTGTGTTCTAGATAATACAGAGTTAAAGAAGAAGATCATGAAGGAAGCCCATTACTCAAGGTATATAGTATACCCAAGAAGCACCAAGATGTATAAGGATCTCAAGAATAATTATTGGTGGAAAAATATAAAGCGAGAGATAGCGAAATATATGTCCAAGTGTCTCACATGTCAACAAATAAAGATTGAGCACCAAAGACTAGCTGGTGGGTTATAGCCACTTCCTATACCTGAATAGAAGTGAGAACATGTAGCTATGGATTTTGTTTTTGAGAACTAAGGAAAAATATGATATAATATGGGATATAGTGGATAGATTGACCAAGTCCACCCATTTCTTGCTAATTAAGGTGAATTACAAATTAGAAAAGCTTATACAAATGTATATTAGAGCAATTGTTAGATTACATAGAGTATTAGATACTATTACATTTGATAAGAATACTTAAATTGTGAGTTGATTCTAGAGAAGTTTATATCAGGCTTTAGGAACTAAACTACAGTTTATTACTACATTTCATCCTTAGATAAATGGGCAATATGAGAGAACTATCCAAATTCTTAAAGAACTACTATGAGCTTATACCTTAGATCATGGGGTTAATTGGAGTGATCATCTACCCTTAGTGGAGTTTGCATATAATAACAGTTACCAAGTTACTATCTAGATGGCTTCATATGAAGTATTATATGGTAGAAAGTGTAGATATCCCTTTTATTTTATTCTTATTTCAAAATATGAATAAAACCCAAAGATACTTTTAGGGAAGGGAATTAAACGACTAGAAAAGAAGTAGAAAATTCACTAAACCTAGATTTCTTGTAGGATCAATCTAAGTGTAGTTCCTTATAATTGAATAGGGTTAGCTACTTCAGTTAGAGACGCACAAGATTACTATAGGAACAAATGTTCAGGTATGTGTTTACTTTGTTTTGTTGGTTGTGATTGCTAAGTAGTTATTAAATGAATTGGATGTGAGATTTATGCAATATAATGTGATAAGTGAATGAAATCTTGTATGTTGCTTATGCTTGACTCAGTTTAGGAGCCTATAATGATAGTTCCCTAGGGGGCACCTTAATGATCAATATGCCACATTGTCATTAGTGGAGCTATGTATCGAAACAATCTAAGGTAGATTTGGCTTAAATGGGGCCTACAGTGATAGTCTCCATTAAGACAATATTATGTGTATCAAGGTCATGAGTACCCCTATATTGTTTGCGGAATTAATGATGATGCATAATCTAATGAATTAATGTTGTGAAGTTCTATTGCATATATACATGTGTTATTAAAATGATGTATTATGTGCATGTGGGTGTGGTACTCATGTAATGAACTTAGTCTCACCTCCATTCCTAGATATATATATATATATATATATATATATTTTATATTTAGCTATAGG
The DNA here is from genome assembly GCA_037954665.1 of Laguncularia racemosa. Lineage (NCBI taxonomy): Eukaryota > Viridiplantae > Streptophyta > Magnoliopsida > Myrtales > Combretaceae > Laguncularia > Laguncularia racemosa. The sequence continues at coordinate 55,098 of JBBMOL010000487.1, read as the reverse complement.
TGAGAATGACAAGTAAGTAAATTATAATGAGAATGGAAACTTGGTGGGACATTATGGGGACAAAAATGGGAGAGAGCACTATTACTATGTGGAAGAGGAGTGACAAAAATTGGAAAATTTATGATTAGAACTTTTAGTAATTGATTTGAGATTATGGAGATAATGGCAGGCTTTTATTTATTTTAAAGTTATATATATGAACAAAGGTTATTATGGAATTTAAAGGAAAATTACTATGTTGCTTAAATATTGTAGATTGGAATAACTCATTTAAGAGTCATTTGTTTTATATTATTAAAGTTATATTAGTATAAATAAGAATGGAAATGAAAAGGTTTGAATTATCACAGAGTTTTAGAATCTTAACTTGTCGCTACATAATAGTGACAATAGTGACATATGAAGAGCTATGATTTTTCGGGTTTTAGGGCGTTACAATTGATCATTAGCCCTAATTTCTCTTTAAACCTAATTTTGTTTATTTGTAATCATGCCCTAATTTATTTATTAAAACATGAATTAGTTTTGCGACAATTGTTGATGTGAATATCTGAATCTATAACTTTCTTGTAATTTATATCTTTAATTATGTGGTTATCATACTTCAATAGAAATATGTTTCTAAAATTAGGGCATTTATGATTGGTAAAGGTAAACCAATTTAAACCGATAAACCTCCTTTTGTGGATATTTTTGTTTCTAGAAATGTTGAGATTGTTATCAAGACTTGGAAATTAAGGATATTACTTGTGTTTCTTTTATTAAAGTAAATGATGTCTCTTAGAGTTATCATAGATTTGAAAAGCAATAGTTTAGCTCTTTCAAAGGATAATATTAATGAAGTTGGTCCTTTCGGTGTTAAAATGGTAGATTATGAGATTGTGAGGGGTTCCCCACCCATCAAGGAAAATGAAGGTTACTACCTCTCTTACCACGGTAAACTATGGATCAATTGTGTAAGATGTTGGCTCTCCAGGATAGGATGTATTGTGTCATCTAGGAATGTTATAAATAATAAAATTGTGAACAATAAGGCTTAGTATGAGGATGATGGGGAATCCATGCGTTTCTCATCTTCTTCTCGTGACTTTACAATATATCTATAAGAGATGGAAGAGGTATGGAAAAATGTGTGAAGTAAACTCAAGAGTAGAACAAATAAGAAAGTGTGCACTTTTTATTACTTCAATGAGTATGAGTAATAGTACTTTCTTACTTTTTTTACATCTTAACTATTTAGTTGTAGTACTATCATTTAATTTTAGGTTTTTGCTTTAGTTTAATAAGTTAAGTTTCATGTTTTCCTCATTCTTGTATTTTTTTTTTTATGTTGTAATAAAACTGAGGTTGCTTCTAGTTTTTGTCATACAATATTTAAGAGCATTTTAATAACAAAGGTATACAACTAAATGCTTAATAATTATATATTTTTGTTATTTAAAATAGTATTCAAACTTTATGAAGAAAAATGTTAGTGGATGTTTTAAAATATTAGTTAATATGTTAAGTAAAGAAATATCACGGGAGCACCTAACAATCAATCCATCGGATAATAATTGCAACGAGAAACGACGAACTTACGTCAGTGTCACTGAGAGGATAAACAAATCTCCCCATAATCTAATATGTGGATTCACTTTATTTATTTATTTATTTTACGTATTATAGCTATATTGACTTGATTACACTCATATAATGGTATTATTTTATTTATTCTATTTCTGGGACCACTTAATGATATTAATAATTGAGAGCTTCTATTTTTAGTTTAAATTAAGAGGTGAAAACTTTTTGTTTTCTGATTGGTCATATCTTTCCTTTTAACAGTGATTAGATAAATTACAATTCAAGTTAATTGTAATTTAACATATTAAGATATGTAACATAGATTAATCGGGGTTAAAAGATAATTTATTTTTTATATTTATATATACTTGCTTTTTTATTATGCATGTTATTAATCTTATAAAGATGAAGATTTTTTTTTTTTTTACTTTTTTTTCTTTTATTATCTTAACTAATATCCCTAAATATCCAATCAACAAAAAACTTTATAATATATGAGATTCGAGTTATGATACTATTAGAAACGTACCACGTTTATAAAACAGATAATTTTCTATGTTTATTAAAAAATATTAATTAATACCTCAAAAATATTCGCTAAAATACCAAATAAAAAAATTTCCCAATTTTTTGTATACTTAATCTTTCATCGCACATAAGCAGTACTGAAAAGTATTAAAAATATCTTTTTAAATTCTTAACGAAGATGGATAGCACATGTTCACACATTAACAGGACCCCATTTTTATTTAGCTTTCTGTATTTTAACAAAAACAAATGTGCACCATGCCATGGTTGCGAAATATACTCGGTGTCCCCCGCTGGAAAGACATGGACCGAGCTTTCTTGTCTTCTTCTACATGTACTTTGAGATTTCATCTGGATTTGCCAATCACCGTCCACTTCCACAAACTCTACCTTATTTAGCATTTTCTCACTAAATACTATATACTTTCTGAGTAGCGCGTACTAGGGACCGGTGAAGATATCTGACAAGTTCATGTTCATTGCATTGCAGGTAAGTGAACCCATTCTCGATAGAGAAATCTACATTCTCTGACATCACAATATCACTAAGTACATAAAGTCGCCTTCACACGAAAGCATCGTCTGATATTTTATAGCCACAGATCCATAGCAGAACTGATGACACAAGTCTTTGGAATTCACTCATAACTTTTCTGAAGTAACTTAATTTAGTACTGATATTAACTATTTAGTTAACTCTTGATGTTCTGTCCAATGATTTAGTAGATTTTCTCCTTTAACTGCCATGCTTTTCAAGAGAATCAGCTTCCCACTTTCCCATAGGTTTTACGTAAGCTTTTTTGTTCACAAAAGCTTACTTACTGCTTCTTCTTTCTTTGCTTGAGCAGCTTGTGGCGCTAGATCTCCAGCTTGTTATATTATCCCTCACACTCGAAACACGACTTAAATTTGCTTATTTGAATTCTAAAGCACTCGAGATGATTTCAAAGGAAATCAAACAGCATGTTGTAAGTTTAGTCTCTTAGAATCTCACTTTTGCATTATCGAGTTTAATTTTTTTTTTCTTTAACTCGACCTATACTAAGCCTAATCTACTTAATATAAGTCATTCGATAAAATTAAGAAAAAAATTTATTTTTTAAAAAGATAAAAAAAAAGCATCATCATTCGTAAAAATAAGGGAAATTAGGGTCAATAGGTGAATTACCCTAATTTCAGTTCGTAGCCGACATAAAATTTTTAAAACTAAAGAAACTAAAATTTTGGGATTAACCTAAAACTTGTTGAGGTGTGGCTTATACTCCTAGGAAAGCACGTGGATCTCGCTCTAGAGAGCATTTAGTACTTAAATCCATATTTATTCATTAAAAGTTTAGGTTTAGGCCCATGAATAAACTGTTACTATATATTTTCTTTTTCGCTTGTAATTGTATGATGTAACGAGAGTGAGATGCTAATTATAGTCAAATCCTCTATTGAATATAGCTCTAATTAATGGGTGAATCAGGATAAAATCTTGTGTCTCTATTTTTCTCTCTCTTCTAACTTGACTTCCTTATTTTTGTGCGCTGACCCTACCATCTGGTATCAAAGCGAGGTTTGAGATTAGGGTATTCTAGGTGAAGAGAGATCCGAAAAGAAAAAAAAATCGAATCTTGGGAAGAAGTTAGTTGGTCAATCACGAATTGAAGTGGAGAAGCTCGGTGGAAAGGGTTTCAAGTTATGGAAGTTAAAGATGGAGGCTCTGCTTATGGACATAGATCTATGGTATGTGATTGAAGAAGATAAACTTGAGCTAATTATCAAGGAGAAGGTAAAGGTGGAGGAGATTGTGTTTGAATCCACTCAATTGAAGGTGTGGATCAGCAGTGATTGGAAAGCATGAAGCCTGATTTGGCTATGCCTCGTTGATAACATCTTAATGAACATGACCTCTGAGAAGACGGTGAAGGATCTCTGGATTAAATTAGGAAGCATTCATTAGAGCGAATTGCTAGTGAATAGGTTGTTTCTGTGGAAGTGGCTATATAACCTTCGGATGAATGAAGGTGACTCTTTTTCTGCACACTTAAATGATTTTAATACTATATGTGGGCAACTTGCATCTATTGATGTTAATATGGATGAGGAGGATAAAGCATGTACTTTTGCTGTGTTCATTGCCTAATTCTTGGGATGATATAATTGTTTTTATTGGCACTAGTGTTAGTGCGCTGTCATTTAAGAATGTCGTGTTTGCTTTATTGTCTAAAGAGATGAGAAGAGTAGGTTCTGATAATGCAACCAATGATGCCCTTTTCATAAAAGGAAAGGATAGTGAACGATCCAAATCCAAATTTTTTAGCAGGAATAAGTCTAGAGGAAGATTTAAAAGTTACGATCGATTCGAAATAAAGTGTTGGAAGTGTGGAAAAACTAGACACTTGAAGAAGGATTGTAGAAGCAAAAGCGTAGGTCTAGAGAAGTGAGATGATGCATCATCATCTAGTATAAAGAAAGATGATGACAATAGTGCGAGAGACATGTATCTCATCTACAAGTCATCTCAAGTTGACCATAGTACCTGGATAATTGATACTGGAGCATCTTTTCACATGACGCCTCATAGAGATTGGTTCTACTTTTATGAGCCATATCAAGGAGGTACAGTGCAAATGGGAGATGATTCGACACTTGATATTATCGATTGTGGAAAGGTGAAGTTGAAGATGAAGGATAGGACAATCAAGAATCTTCCAAATGTGATGCATATTCTTAGTCTTACTATGAATCTTATTTCTGTGGGAACTATGGCAGATGTCGGTATTACTTTCATCAATGACAAGTATTCATGCAAGCTAACTCGTGGATCTGTGGTGATTGCTAAAGGCTAACAGTGTAGAAAGCTGTGGAAGTTACTAAGAAGCACATTGATTAGTGGTGAGAGTTATATCACGGAGCAGGTGAAAGAAAATTATACAATGCTATGGCAATTGAGATTAGGTCATATCGGGGAGAAAAGATTGGTGACCCTTACTTTAAAGAAGATGACAGATGGAATCCTAAGCTGTTTTATGGCTTTCAAATTCTATGAATATTGTCTACATGAAAATAGAATCGAGTATCTTTTGAATCCATAAGAGAGAGAGCAAAAGGGATTCTGGATTTAATCCACAGTGATGTTTCTAGTCCTACACCTACAGCATCGTTTGGAAAATCAAGGTATTATGTTTTCTTTATTGATGATTATTCCAAATATGTGTGGATATATTTCTCATAGAGAAAGGATGATATGTTAGAAAAGTTTTGTGAATTCGAAGCTTTCGTGGAAAATCAATTTGATAGAAAGATTAAAGTGTTGCAAATTGATAACAGAGGAGAATTTCGTTCAGCGAAATTTGATTAATTCTATGCAACTAGTAGCATAGCAAGGCAGAAAACTACACCATATTCACCTTAGCAGAATAGGGTAGTAGTGAGACTTAATCGATCCTTCATGGAGAAAGCAAGAAGTCTGTTAAGTGGTGCAAACTTAGCAACTAAATTTTGGGTAGAAGCAATGGCTACTACGAGTTGTCTAAAGAATAGGTCTCCCACATCAGCTTTAAAGGATCAAACACCATTTGAGGCGCTATTCAAGAAAAATCCAAATACATCCCATGTTAGAGTATTTAGTTGCAAAGTGTATGTATATGTGCCTAAGGAAAAGAGGAATAAGCTTGAAAGCAAGTTAGAGAAGTGCATCTTCATTGGGTACAAAGATGGTATTAAAGGGTATATGTTGTGGAATCCTAATACTAAATGCATTATTTACAATAAAGATGTGGTATTCAAAGAATCTACGATAAATTAGATTGTTTCATAAGCTTCTGAAGAACCATAGACGGTTGAGTTAGATCTTAGTTTATAAGAAAAGACAAAGGCTACATAAGTTGAAACAGAAAATTCAAATTTTGAAATTGATGAGCTTGATGTAGAGGATGATATTGTAGATTATGATATTGAGTTTGAAGTTAAAGCTCCACCTGAACCCGCCTTAAGGAGGTCCACAAGGCAAAGACAACCACTTAAGAGGTATACTTTATTTGCAAGTAATGAAGATCGTGCTTTGACTATTACAAGTGATGATCCAAATAATGTTAAGAAAGTAAGAAGTGCTGAAGATGCCAAACAGTGGGAGAAAGCATGACAAATGAGATGGACTCATTGGGTAAAAAATAAAACGTGGAGTTTAGTAAAATTACCTATAGATCGGAAGGTAATTGGTTGTAAGTTAGTATTCAAGAAGAAGATATCTGCAGATGGAGATATAGAGCGATATAAAGTTTGTCTAATTGTAAAGGGATATTCATAGATAGAAGGAGTCGATTATGGTGAGATTTTTTCTCCTATTACTAAATTAATTTCTATAAGACACATTTTATTTGTAGCAACTAGCAGTTGCATACAATCTAGAGGTAAAGCGGCTTGATGTAAAAATAGCTTTCCTACATGGTGAATTGAAGGAGGATATTTACATGAAGTAACCAGATGGGTTTGTGGGCAAGGGAGAAGAAGATTTCGTTTGGAAACTGAATAAGTTTTTATATGGCTTAAAACAATCTCCAAGAATGTGGTACCAGAAGTTTGACTCTTATACCTTGAAGCTTGGCTTTGTTTGTTGTGATGCTGATCATTGTGTCTATGTGAAGAGGTTAGATGATGATTTTGTTATTTTAACCTTATATGTTGATGATATGCTGTGGGTTAGGAATAGTATAATTATGATCAGTACTATGAAGGGACCATTGGCAAAAGAGTTTGAGATGAAAGACTTAAGCCTAGCAAACTTCATCTTGGGCATGTAGATAAAAAGGGAGTAAGAGAATGGAAAGTTGTGGTTAAGTTAGAAGAAATATGTTGAAGATGTGTTGAAAAAATTCAATACGATAGACTGTAAGCCAGTTAAGACTCCTATGTCCACAAGTTCTAAGCAGTCAGCATCCCAATATCCCAAGACTGAAGAGGAAATCAAATAGATGGCAACAGTTCCATATGCAAGCGCAATGGGGAGATTGATGTATGCCATGGTATGTACCCATCCAAATATTGCTCAAGCAGTGGAAGTATTGTGCAGCTACATGTCCAATCCAGGAAAAGAGCATTGGATAGCTACAAAGAGGGTGCTTCCTTATCTTTGTGGTACTTCTCATTTTAAGTTATGTTATGAAGGCATGAAAAGCTCAAATAGATAACAAGCATTAGAACTAAAGTGTTTTGTTGATGCTAATTGAGGAGGTGACATTGATAGTAGAAGGTCAATCAGCAGTTTCGTTATTTCCTTATTCAATAGAGCTATAAGTTAGATGAGCAAGAGACAAAGCACAATTTCTTTATCTAGTACTGAAGTAGAATACATAGCTCTTACTCATGTAACTAAGAAAGTGATCTAGATAAGCAGATTGTGTAGAGAACTTGGTTTTACACAAGGAGGAGTGAAGATTGGATGTGATAGCTAAAGCGCTATATTTTTAGCTAAAAATCCTAGTTTTTGTGTAAGAACAAAGCATATTGATATACAATATCCCTTTGTTTGAGAGAAAGTAAAACAAAAAGTTATAGTGCTAGAAAAGTTGACACACAGGTGAACAGTGTAGATTTTTTTACCGTAGCAGTGATTGTAGAAAAGTTTGAATGGTGTACAACTGTATTGGATTTAAAGAGGTATAGGAAGTATTCACCAAGTGGGAGAATGTTGGGGTATGGCTCATACTCCTCTAGACACTAGAGGGCTTTTCGCATTTAAGCCCATATTTGTTCATTAAAAATTTGGGCTTGGGCCTATGAATAATTGTTACTATATATTCACTTTTTCTCTTGTAATTGCGTGATGTAACGAGAGAGGGATGTGCTAATTATAGTGGAGTCCTCTGCTGGACGTAACCTTAGTTAACGGGTAAATCAGGATAAAATCTTGTGTCTCTATTTTTCTCCCTCTTTTAACTTGACTTTGTTATTTTTGTGTGTCGATCCTAACAAAACTAACTTGATTATTATCATTTACCCAAAGGAAAAGAAAAATTATAACATAATAATATAATAAACGATTTTTTATTTTTTACTTTTTAAAAGCAAGGGTGTAAGCGAGTCAAGTTTACTTGTAAGCTACTTGAGTTTGGTTTGAAGAAAAATTGAGCTTGATTCAACATTAGTGTAGTTAAGCTTAAGCTCCTCGGATAGTTTACCATTTTAAGTTTAAGTTTTATAATATTTGGCTTGATTAGCTCGCAAGGTTAATTAAGCTCAAGTTAAATGTTAACTAAGCTTCAACTTGAGTTTATATGTTAATATTATTTTTATTTGAAAAAATAATTTATGTATAAATCAAGCTTAAACAAGCTTAATCCGATTGAGTTTAAGCTCATTGAATATCAGTTTATGTCGAGCTTAGGCTCAAGGTTAATGTCGAATTCAACACCTCAACTTTACCCTTTTTACAATTAAGTATCTAAACTTTAAAATAATCAGTTTACTACCTAATTGAGGTTTTTGTAATCACTATTAGTACCTCACAAAGCTTTCTTTAGTTCCATTACATTATATGGTAGTAGTGACCAATAGCCTTCTAACACATGTATTTTTTACTTAAACATGGATGACTCAAAGCCATGTCTGCTTCCACATGGACTAAACTTTAAAAAGAAAAAAAAGAAAAAGACAAAATGTTGGGGGGGGGGGGTATCAAAACTCTAATCCCTCTTTTCCTCTCTATCAAAAAGCCCAAATGAAATTCCCTCAATTCGACCTACAAAACCCTAAAAAACCAATTAGAGTAGTCAAAACCCTAATTTTTTTGAAGGAAAACCAGTTTGCCAATTGAGAAGGGCTACCATTACTCTAGTTTTACTTGCTAAAATAGGGGTAGCCTAAGTTGCAATGGGAACAACAAGAAGGGAAGAAAACGTTGGTATCAAATAAGGGTGAAGAGGACAATTTGACACTTGCTCTTGGTTAACTTCATATGTTAAAGGGCTTAAGTCACTTTGATGTTACACTTGAAGGGCTACTGATAATTAATAGGTTGCCCTATTCTTATGTTTTAAAAAAGGACATTCAAAGGATGAAATTAAGGAAAAAGAAGAGGAAGAAGAAGAGTAAAGAGGCTAGTTGATGCTTGTGAGGTCGTGTTCTATTTTTCAAGGCTAAAGTAAGGCCTAAAATGGAAAATGGAAGAAGAAACAAAAGGGGAAGGAGAAGAGGGAAGTGGAGTCAAAAGTGGTTTAAGCATGCTTTAATCTGATTGTGCCATGCAAAATTAAGGACAGTGACCTATAATTTAACTTTGTAAGCAAACAATCCAATCAAGTAATAGGTAGCATGGAGTTCTCTTGAATTGATGGATTTCAAAATAATCTCTTTACATATAGGAAGAGGTTAGGGTTGGTGGGTTTAGAAGGATAAGCCATGGTGGCTAGTTTGTATTCATGTGTGAAATGGAAGAAAAGTAAGGGTAACATAAGTGACCAACAAGGCATCTACAAAAACATGGGATTTTCAACTAAGTTGCCTTAACCATCAAACTTGAATCCACTAGGCAAAGGAGTACTATTTGGTTTGGCAGTAAATAATCCTACATCAACAAAACTTCAATGATGAATTTCCTATGATTAACCAACATACTAGTGGAAGTGCGACAATTTCTAAACTAAAAAAGAGACTTGCCAATCCTAAATCCTTGGTAGTAAGCTCATTATTAAAACTCCATTTTAGACTAGATATAGAACACTCTTTTGCTCTTGTGATAAGAATGTCGTTGACATATAATTGTATTACTATTGACCCTTCACTATTATGTTGAGTAAATAATGAATGATCATGGCAGAATTGAAAAAAACCATGTGCAATAATAAAATTTGAAATTTCAATGTTCCAATGTTGTGAAGCTTGTTTGATGCCATAAAGTGAGTGCTTAAATTAACAAACTTGATGTGGCTTGGCTTTATCATCTCCTTGAGGAGTAATCATGTAAATTTTTCATTAAGATGAGCATGCAAAAGTGCATTTTAACCAACCTAATGAAATAGCTAGTTATATGCAATAGATGTAGCAAGTAATATCCATATTGAACTTAACTTTTCTACAAGAGAAAAAGTGTCATAAAAATGCTCTCCTTCTATTTGTGTAAACCCCTTTGCCACAAGTCTTGCTTTATGTCTTTCAATACTCCAATTAGGCTTATATTTGATTTTGTAAACCTACTTTAACCCTATTGCTTTCTTTCCTTTAAGCAAAGTGGTAAGTTCCTATATGTCATTTAACTCAAGATTTGTCAATTCCTTTTGAATTACGTCAACCCATTCTTTATGTTGAGCCACTTGTGAGTAATTAGAGGGCTCTTGAGTAGCTAAAACATTTGCTAATTGAGCAATATAATCATTGGGAAAGTGATGAAAATTATTAAGATCAAATAAGGGATAAGGAATCGAATCAAATGATGATTTAGGTGATAGTGGATCCACAATAATTGTTGAATTAACATGAATTGTATGTACAAAGTCATGAAGCCATGTAGGAGTTTTGTGAGTTTTTAACAAATCTTCTCAAGTTGTTATAAGAGGATGGAACATTAGTAGAACAAAAATCATGGGATTAACTATTAAAAGATGGACTTGAAGGAGAAACCAAAAGAGATTCAAATAAAACATGTAGCTTTGAAAAAGACTTAGAACAAGGATGACATCGTGTTTCTAAATGAAATTGAAAAGGAAAAATATGTTCAAAGAGCACAACGTCTTACTCACTAAAACACAATTATGAACAATATCAAAGACCATGTAACATTTCTACCCATATTCATAGCCTAAGAAAGTGCACTTAAATCCTTTAAGATCAAACTTGTCTTTGTTTGGTAAGGATACAACAATATAACATAAATAGCCCATTACTGTAAGATCATCATAGGATTATGGCTTTCCAAATAATTTCTCATAAGGTGTTTTCCAATTTAGGTTAGCCATAGCATTTTATTGATCAAATCAATTGTAGTAAGAACACAATCATCCCAAAAATCTTTTAGGCAAATGAGCATGCAATCTTAATTCCTTTAAAGCATCTAACAAGTGTTCTGTATTTTCTCTCCACCCTCCCATTTTGTTGAGGTGTATAGATTGTATTACATTACTAAAGAAATCCAAGACTATAAAGCATGGAGTGACACTCACTAGACATAAACTCTACCATTATTAGTTGTCACAGATTTAGGTGTAATTGAAAAATGATTCATTACATAGTGAAATAGCTAATTGAGTAGTACACAAACCTAAGATTTATGATGAAGCAAACATGTAAGTGGATCTACTATAATTATCCGCTATGGTGAAGAAAAATCTTGCACCAAATAAAGAGAAAACATGATAAGGACCCTAAAGATCAATGTGTAATAATTAAAAAACAAAAGTACAAGAACTATTACTCTAGAAAAAGAAAGTCGATGAAATTTTGCTACTTGACATGTTTCACATAAAAAGTCTTGCAACTTAAGAGGTTTACAAACACTTAAATGTTGCAATTTTGAAATTGAAGTATGGACCAAGGTATGCATGGTGTAACTTAATAGGATTGTTGTGAATACAAGAATTTGAATTTTAAAAAGATTGATCAGTTACAAAACAACAACTATTACTATCTTCTAATTTAAGAACATACAACCCACTTATTGCTTTTGCTATCACAACTATTTTATTAGTTGTTGAGTCGGAAAACATGCATTAAGATGAATCAAATTGGGCAACAAGCAAGTGATTAGTGACTAACTTATGTATTGATATAAGATTGTGTGATAATTGTAGAACAAAAAAAATATTATGTATTGTGAGTGTTGAATAAAGTATGGTAGGTTTAACTCCATCCACTTGTAACACTCGAGCATCATGCAATTTAATAGCATTAGGTTTTGTAAGCTATTGAACATTATGTAGTATTTTGAAGAAAGGGGTCATATGATCAATTGCTCCAATATTTATTATCTAACATGATCAATTATTACTCACTGAGTTGAAACGAAAAGTGGAAGTTAGAGTATTGTAGATTGAATGACATTTTTGTTGCCTTTTCTTAAGTTACTTGATCTTTCATCATCTTCATCATTTCAGCATAAACACTTTAGACAAACTGCTTATTAGCCAAATTTACTCCACTATTTTTTTATTGCATATTCTTAGGCACACCAGAAGAATGATCAAATGGAGTAATTAAAATCTAATCTCTTAAGCTATGCCTTGAACTAAATTTACTCATTTTAATTTCCGAATTTTTTTCACTTGTAGCACTTTGGATAGCTAATTAACTAGAAACAATTTTCAACTACATGCCCTTCATTTTTACAACCTTATCATTCATAAATTTGCTATTCTTTCCTTGACTAGAGTAAAAAGCTGACATTTCAACAATAGATCCTACCGCCCCTATATTTTGCCTCTATTTCTCAATCTGTTGCATTAAGTAAAAGGCCTATTTGACAATAGGTGAGAGCTTCATTGATAATACCTGATTTCTGACACGTTCATATGCTTTATGTAGTCCCATTAGAAATTGTATCAACTTGGCTTGGGACTTGAATTCTAAAATTCTTTCTTTTAATTCACACATATAGTAATTCATTCCCCCACAAGAACACATTGAATAAGCATGTAAAGCACTTAACTCATCCCAGTACCTTTTAAATTTGTTGTAGTATGAACTAACAATTTCATTTTCTTGTTTGAAACTACAAATATTTTATTGTAATTCGAAAACTAATGGTCCGATAGTTATTCTATACTGCTCATTTAACTTCATTCAATAATTCTTGTGTTGATTTAACAAATAAAAATTTTATGATGTTTCATTAGTCATTGAATTCAATAGATGATAGTGAACTATATAGTCATAATGAATCCATTTAATCAGATTTGGTGAATTCACAAGAGGTTTAGGTATTGAACCATTTATAAAACCTAATTTCAATTTGGCTTGCGAAGCCATTTTCATCGATCTACTCCATGGAAGAAAGTTTTATCCATTAAATATTAGATTTCTAATACACATCCTTGGATTATCCAATCCTAATAGATATAGCAGATAAAAAATTTCTCGTAAATTTAACCTAACTTGATTAATGGGTAAATCCATGCTCGAGACTTATGAAAAACTAAGATTTAAAACTTTGAAAAAGTAACATTAACCACTCTGATACCTTTTGAGAATTGCAGATTGTTGAGTAATGAGAGTCACCATTGTAACCAAATCATGAATAGATGTTGATTGGAAAGAAGAACTTTTACGTAACAGTAAATGATCGAGTACAATGACTAACTACAGCCATAACAAAAGAATCCTTCCTATACTTTTCTAATAGAAGTAACTAAAAACTAACAGATGCATCTGATAGAATAATGACACTTGTCCATTGGAAATAATTACACATATAATGTATAAAATGAATGTTACTACTTCATATCTAACAATAGATACAATGATTATCTTCTCTACATAAACACACATAGAAATTATTCTTTTCTTGTCATTTACTAAAAGTAATTAAAAAAAAGAAAGAAAGAAAGAAATTGAGAGAAAACTGTTTCTACTTTGCACAAATTAAGGAAACAATAGGATTTTTTCTTTTCTTATAGAAATTGTGATACTTAATTTATTACATACACGAATTGGGTAAGAAAAAATAAGAAAGGACGAGAAAAAATAGATAGTACTGTATTGAGGATCATAAAAAAATACTCATATGAAGAAATATTCGGATTACCATTATTTTCACATATTCTTAAAAATACACCCATGTACTGTATTGAGGATCATAAAAAAATACTCATATGAAGAAATATTCGGATTACCATTATTTTCACATATTCAAAGCCAAATTACCACTATTTTTTGATAACTTAATCATTTACAATGACACAGAATCATAGGCAATACTTTTGCTAGTGATTTGCATGCATACTGTTATAGTTTCAATATTGATATAATCAATAAAAAGCATTTATATTGTCACAATGTGGAGAAAGAAGTAAATTTTTTAAAAGAACAAATATATTTCATTTGCAAGCATATATATATATATATATTTAAAAGAACAAATATGTTTTATATACAAGTATATATATATATATATGATTTACAAGGAGTATATGAATTTAGTAAAGAAAAACTTCATTCTTCTCAAAATAGTTGAAACAACGGTTCAATGATATGTATATATATAATATTGATGGTTGATATCTTTGTATCAAAGATTTAATCTTTTCTCTTCATTCTACACATGAATTATTTGCAAATTCAAGCTTTATTTTTTGATATGGTGGTCTGATAACACCACAAGATAGTGGTTAAGAAGAGAGAATTGATAAGAAAGGAAAGTTGAGAGGAGATTTAAAATTACATTGCGACATGAAATTTGAACCAATGATAATGGGAATCTGTAGAACTTTTTTGCATGCATGAAATTAGAGACAAAATGGTCTTATAAAAAATTTTGGCAGCTTTTATAGCAAAAATGGCTGTGTAAATAGCTTCATTCAAGATAATACCATACATGGATAAAGGGTATAATCAAGTCTAGACAATGAGATTTTTAAGTTGTACTTACTTGATGATTTCTCTTTTGGGGAAAAAAATGTAGGAAAGCTCTTTCTAATTTTTGCAATTCCCTTGAAATTGTAACGTTTTATTATACAAAGCCATCTAGGATGATATCATGTTAACTAATTAAGGGGTCGGCATGGCTCTTGTAATTAGGGGCAAGTTTTCATAAAACAAGCCACTTCGAGTAACGTAGGTCCAGTCCGGTCCATATGAATTCATGTACAGTTATCACGTGGAGCCCCAACAGCTGATCGGATAATAATTGCTACCACTTACAGTTGTTGACGATCCATGTCGTCAAGGTGAAACGACTAGGATCTTTCGTCAGTAATGAAAGATTAGGTAGACAAAGTTTCCTCATTCTCACGATCCTGCGGCTATGATTTACGCAAAATTATTCTCCCTCATTTCAGAATTACGTGAAAATAAAAACAACAGTTTTTGACTTAAATAATTAAATTGAATCACTTGGCCCTTTTATTTTAATTTTTCTTTTTCTTTTTTGGTGATTTTATAGAACAATTGGACGTATAAACAATTAAAAGGTTGTATAATTAGTTTTTAGTAAAAAAAAAAAAGAACTCTCATTTTCTAGTTCGTGTCATTTTCTTATAGTTGTGATTAGGGAAGCCGCAATTTAAGTTATTAGTTACACATTATCTCCATTATTTTTCAAATTATATGGAAAATGTTAACTTATATATGTAAATTTAAATAAGTTAGTTACAAAAGATTTATTGGGAAAAAATATATATTTTCTAAAATACATTTTTATTGGATCTGGATTTTGACTTCTAACCACATATGTTTTTGGTTTTATTTTATTTTTCTTTCTGTCTGGTGTATAATTAATTTTTCAAACGTAAAATTACTTTCACATGAAAGCTTCATGTAAGACTAGCCACAGCTTCATAGGACAATTGATGACACAAAGCCCCGGATTCTAGCGACAACATTCTGTGGGTCATAACTGAATAATGAACCTCACGATTGTTTAACATGGTTGTCAAGTTCTATAGTTTCTTACTCAGCATAGCTATTAAAAATTTAGTTGACTCCTGATATTCTAGTCGAGTATAATGGTAAATATATATTGTGATATATATCAAGGTAACATGTACATAATATGAGAAGGATCCGTATGTGTTGCATCACAAACTAAACAAATATGTTACCTAAAAGACTTGAAATTAGGTAATGATTGGTGTGTGGTGTAATACTTTAAGCATCGTCATATTTATGATATAAGCTCTTTTATTGGTAATATGAATTTACTTACTAGTGTGTTATGCAATAACAATATAGACCTACAAGATGAGAATAGAGGAAATCCTTGTCTCCTATAGATGAAATGGTGAAGTATTTTTAAGTACACTTTTAAGTACAATGACAATATGTG
>JBBMOL010000487.1:0-38550 GCA_037954665.1 Laguncularia racemosa | reverse complement strand
TTATTTATTTTTTTCCTTAATAATTGAATTTAAAAAAAATTTAGAAAAACTAAAAATAGACACTGGGGGGAAATTTTTATATTCTAAATTTGGAAAAAATTATGTTGACGGAGCCCTTTTAAAGAAAGTGGGTTCTTGAATGTACAATGCCACAAGTAAAGTTTAGCATAGATCCTATTTTCCTTTCTAAATTTACTTTTGTAGGTAGTCATCCTAGCTGTGTATTTGGCAATTGCTTATGGTGAGGTTGCCCCAAAGTTTCTCGTGCTTATCCAATTTGTTCTACAACTCTATTGAATCAAACTGGCTTACTCTATTAAGGGGTACAATAGTAAATTGAATCTGACTGGACATTTTCCAAAGATTTGGGGATCTTTGGATAAACACAATATAAAGTAATTATAAGAGAATATATTTACTATTTATTACATAAAAAAATACACGTTTCGCATCCCATGGTTTTACAAATTAGT
This sequence comes from Laguncularia racemosa, assembly GCA_037954665.1. Lineage (NCBI taxonomy): Eukaryota > Viridiplantae > Streptophyta > Magnoliopsida > Myrtales > Combretaceae > Laguncularia > Laguncularia racemosa. The sequence continues at coordinate 38,077 of JBBMOL010000487.1, read as the reverse complement.
GCCTTGATTTTATTTTTTCCACTCCGGGTTACTAGGGACTTCAGTTGACTTAGTCTAGATAGACCATATGAAGATAAATAAAATATATATAGATCCAATCTAAAAGATACATGATGCATCCGTGGTTTATAGATTAAGCCCTATTTATTATTATTTTTCCAAGTTTAAGCTTGCTAAAATTTTCCCATGAAAACTAGAATAAGCAATAAATTAAAATAATGCCCAAATATGTTATTGAGCGCTTATAATAATTTAGGTTCTTAAAGCATTTTGGTATACTTAGGTGCTGTTGAGTGAAACATGGAGTGCTGGAGAGCAACTTGTGATAATAATTAGACCTTGTGTGGTGATTCTTCTTTGCATTGTGATGTACTTCAAGTTACAATAGATTTTTGGGCACAGACGTTGCTCAATACCTCAAGTTTCCCAATACAATGTCCTTTGATTATGGCATATACGGTGAAGCATTTCAGATAATTATTATTGCGACAGACACCAATTTTTTAGAAAAGGGTTATTCCAATGTTTTTGGTTGGGGCTTAAGACACTTGAGGTCTGTGAAATAAACCTGTTTGTTGTATCATGTAAATAAAAAGCCCACATTTTGGCCTTTTATCGTCAAATATGGTAAATATTCTTGCCATTTTTAATATTTTAAAAAATGGCAAATAATTAACCTAAAGTTGCAAAGCATGCTCAGAACATTTAGGGTTCAAAGCTAATAGGAACATGAAGATTCCACGTAATAAAAAAATACGCACAAAAGTTCCTTTGTAATTGTGGCCATACTCCTATATTCCACTTTTGCAGTTGAAGTTGACACAAAAGGTTGCTTCTTAGATTTTAAGCAACTAGAGCAGTCCTAATCATAACATAACAACCAATAATTGACTTTTGATCTAAAAGATTTTCCCCCTTAGTCCATGTCAAAGTTGCCCTTCAAGTGAAATGGATTTGAGGAAGAAAAAAAACAAAACTAGTGAGTTGTACCTTTAAGATATCTAAGTACATGAAACAAAGCATGTAAATTGCTGGTGTGAGGTTAGAAAGAAATTGACTTAGATGGTGCACTACCAAAACATATATTAGGCTTGGTGAGAGTAATTAAGTAAATGATCAACAAGGCATCTACAAAAACTTTGGGATTTTCAACTAAGTTGCCTTAATAAATCAAACTTGAATCCACTAGGCAAAGGAGTATAATGGTTTGGGCAACAAAAAAATCCTACATCAACTAAAACATCAATGATAAATTTCCTTTGATAAACCAACATACCCGTGGAAGTGTGACAAATTTCTAAACCTAAAAAGAACCATGCCGACCCCAAATCCTTAATAGTAAACTCATTATGCAAACCCCTTTTTAGAGTAGATATAGAATACTCATTTGTCTTGAGATATGCATGTCATTGACATATAATAGTTACTACCATTGACCCATCACTTATGTTGAGTAAATAATGGATGATCATGGGCAAATTGACAAAAACCATGTGTAATAAGGAAATTTAAAATTTTAAATTCCAACGTTGTGAAGATTTTTTAATGCAATAAAGCAAGTGCTTAAATCAACAAACTTGATGTAGCTTGGCTTTGTCATATCCATGAGGAGTAAACCCCATAATTTTTTCATTAAGATGACCGTGAAAAAATGCATTGGTTATTGTCAATCTCATGAAGTAGTTTAGTTTTTTATGCAATAGCTATAGTAAGTAATATCCATACTATACTGAACTTTTCTACTGGAGAAAAAGTGTCATAAAAATTTCCCTTTCCTTCTATTTGTGTAAAACCCTTTGCCATAAGTTTGCTTTATGTCTTTCAATTCTCCAATTAGGCTTTATTTGATTTTGTAAACCTACTTTGACCCTATTGCTTTCTTTCCTTTAAGCAAAGTGGTAAGTTCCCATAAATTTCATTTAAATCAAGATTTGTTAATTCCTTTTTCATTGCCCCAACCCATTATTTATGTTGAGCCATTTGTGGTAATTAGAGGGCTCTTGAGTAGCTAACACATTTGCTAATGAAGCAACATAATAAAAAGGGGAAAGTGATGAAAAGTATTTAAGATCAAATAGGGGATAAGGAATCAGATTAGAAGATGATTTGGGTGATAATGGATCAACAATAATTATTAAATTAGCATGAATTGTATGTACAAATCATGAAGCCATGTAGGAGTTTTGTGAGTTCTAAAAAATCCTCTTAAGTTATTACTAGAGGATGAACATTAGTAAAAGAAATATCATGGGATTGATAAACAAAAGATGGACTTGAAGGAAAAACCGAAGGAGGAGATTTGAACATAACATATGGCTTTAAAAAGACTTAGAATAAGGCTGACTTGTGTTTCCAATGCAATTGAAAAGGAAAAATATGTTCAAAGAACACATATCTACTTGCTAAAACACAATTATGAACAATGTGAAAGACCTTGTAATGTTTCTGTCCATGTTCGTGGCTAAGAAAGCGGCACTTAAATCCTTTAGGATCAAACTTGTCTTTGTTTGGTGGGGGATTAGCAATAAAACAAAAATAGCCCATTATCCTAAGATCATCATAGGATGATGACTTTCCAAAAAAACTTCTCATAGGGTGTTTTCCAATTTAGATTAGCCATAGGTAATTTATTGGGTCAAAAGGATAGTAGTAAGAATACACTCACCCTAAAATCTTTTAGGAAAATGAGCTGCAATTTAAGGCCTTTGAAGCATCTAACCAATGTCTATTTTATCTCCAGCCTCCTATTTTCTTGAGGTGTATAGATTGTATTTGCATTGCTAAAGAATTCCAAGGACAAAGAAGCATGGATTAGCACTCACTAGACATATACTTTATAGCATTATTATTTTCTCACACATTTAGGAGTAATCGAAAAAATGATTTGTTAAAATGGTAAAAGAGTTAACTGAGTACTACACAAACCTAAGATTTATGATGAAGTAAAATTGTCCAAGTGGATCTACTAAAATCATCCACATGGTGAAGAAAAATCTAGCACCAAATATGGAAACAACATGACAAGGACCCCAAAGATCATATGTCATAATTAAAAAGAAAAAAAGTAGAAGAACTATTACTTCTACAAAAAGAATGTCAATGAAATTTTGCTTCCTAACATGTTTTCACATATAAAGTTTTTGCAACTTAAAAAGTTTAAAAAACATTTAAAATATTGTAATTTTGAAACTAAAGTATGGACCAAGACCTGCATGATGTAACTCAATGGGATTATCGTCAAATAAGAATTTGAATTTTAAAGAGATTGATCAATTACAAAACAACTATTACTATCTTCTGATTTAAGAACAAACAGTCCACTTATTGCTTCTATTGTTGCAATTGTTATTAGTTGTTAAGTCATAAAAATTGCATTGAGAAGAATAAAATTTAGGCTACAAGCAAGTCATTAGTGACTAAGTATGTCCCAATAGAAGATTGTGTGATAATTTGGGCAGAAAAAAAAGGAACATTATGAAATGTGAGTGTTGAATTAAGTATGGTTGGTCTAAGTCCATCCACTTGTGACACTCAAGCATTATGAAATTTTATTAGAATTAGGTTTTGAAGCTATTAAAAATTATGTAGTATTTTGAGGAAAGGGGGCCCTATGATCAATTGCCCTATATTCCTATCCAAAAAGACCAATTATTACTCACTAAGTTGAAACAAAAGTGGAACTTAGAGTATTGCAGATTGAATGACATTTCTTGTTGCATTTTCTTAAATTCCTAACCTTTCATCATCTTCATCATTTCTACATAAGCACTTAGGCAAACTACTAAAGCACACTAAAGGAATGATCAAATGGAGTCTTAAAACATGATCTCTTAAGCTATTGCCTTGAACTAATTTACTCATTTTCCTTTCCCAATTTTTTTCTTTTTACCACTTTGGATAGCCAATTAACTGAAACAAATTTCAACTACATGCCCTTCATTTTTACAATGCATGCATAATGACTTCTTACTCCTTTTCTTATCATTCATAAAGTTGATATTCTCTCCTCAACTAGAGTAAAAAGTAGACTTTTCATCAAAGATCCTACCACCCCTAAAATTTTTGCCTCTATTTCTCAACCTGTTACACCAAGTAAAAGGTCATATTGACAATAGCTAATGGCTTCATTAATAATACTAGATTTCTAACACCATTGTACACTTCAATTTGGCCCCATTAGAAACTATATCAACTTGGTTGGGGCTTAAATTCTAAAATTTTTTTTTTTAAATTTCACAAGTACAGTAATTCATTTCCCCACAAGAACACATCGAATAAGCATGCAAAGCACTTCCCTCATCCCAACACCTTTTAAGTTGTTGTAGTAAAACCAACCAATTTTGATTTTCTTGTTTCAAACTACAAATTTTCTTGATATAATTGGAAAATTATTGGTCCACTAGTTACTCCATTTTGCTCACTAACTTCATTCAATAATTCTTGTGTTGATTTCACGTACAAAAAATGTTGTGACAATCATTAGTCATTGAATTAAACCCACCAACATGAACCATATAGTTACAACAAATCTATTTAATCAAATTTGGTGAATTCTCAGGAGGTTTAGGTATTAAGCCATCTCTAAAACCTTTTTTTCCATTTGGACCCCAAGCCATTTTCACTTATCTACTCCATGAAAGAAAGTTATTTCCATTGAATATTAGATTTCCTATACACATCCTTAGATTATCCAATCCTAATTGATATAGCAAATTTAAAATTTCTCATAAATTTTTACCTAACTTGATTGATGGGTAAATCCATGCTTTTAGACTTTAAAAAACTTAGATTTAAAGCTTTGAAAAAGTAATGATAAGCACTTTAATACCATTTGAAATTGCAAATTGTTGATGATGGGAATCTACTCTACCCGTCCCCTAGTAGAGGAACCCGATTTAAATGTATGATCCAAAAATCCACATGTGTCTACTGTTACCTAATAATGTTTGGGTTTTTCACTGTAGCAGGTACATCGACAATTTTATGGGATGGCCAAATAACATGCAAAATGACAAAACCTATGAGACATTTTTTGAGTCACATCCAACGACCCACAAATTGATCAATTGATTTAAATAACCGGCCATTTAAAGGCCATCTTTTGTACTTGTACTTTTGATTATTGAACTAACCATTTCTTTTCCCATTTTTTGGACTTATGATTTTTTGTTTTTGATTTTAGAATCGGCCACATACTGGCATATGTGTAATTTCTTGAACTTTTTTACCCTAATTGGGCAAGTATAAATACTTATTAATTAGGGTTTGTAGGGAGCTTTTGACATTTTGATAAAATGCTTCTTGTTGCCGTGAGAGTGAGAAGTCCTCTTACTAATACACACACCTTATCAATTTCTTGTAATTGTGGCGAGTGAGGCTTGGAAAATCTTTTGAGTGGTATCAAGATCTTCTAAGTTGCTTCTTGTTATTACTAGTATGTAATATCTAGTGATAATAAGTTGTTTTCCATCATTTGTTCTTCACTCCAATTTAGGGTTCATATGCTTAAATTTTATAAGATTAAATTTTATGTTATTTGTCATTTGATCGGTTTTGGAATCTTTATAATTCATCCAATTTGGATCATGCCAATTAGGGTTCATGTGGGGTCTAAGGATCACACTAATTTTTATGTTTTCATTGAGCACTTGTTTGATTGAATTGTTTTAATTGGATTGTTTTACATGTGCTTGGACTTTTTTAGCACATCATAATTTAGTATCAGAGCTTTAAGTTTTTAGGAACGGAATTTTTGTGATCTTCATTTGAAATTAGGGTTCTTGAATTTTTTCTTCTTGATCCAAAGTGTTGAGGTGGAATTGAAGTACTTTATTTCGGTATTATATTATAAATTTTTTGATTGTTAAAGTAGATGTGGAAAACTTGTGGTAGCTTGTGTTCCCCAAGTTTGCCATGAGTAAGAAGGGAGTGTTCTTGATGATCATTTGGGAAAAGTGAAAATTTAAAACATAAAAAGAGGGGAATTGTGTTGGTAATTTGGGAAATTGCATTTGTTGTTGTAAATCTAGAAAAGCATTGTGTAGAGATAAGGAAGATATTTGAAATTCAAACACCTTCTTTAAGTTTAAAGCAATTCATTGAGTAGCATTGAATAAGTGTCATTTGAATTTGAATTATTCTTACCATTTGGGAGAAGGTTGCATTAAGGGTGTAGTTTTGAATTTGTTACCATGTTTATGTGTGTATGTGTAGCGGAATAAGTGTGTATTAAATTGGTAGAGTTTGTGTTGTGAGTTATTGAGTTGAAGGGTGTTGCACTGTGATTTTGTTGTGTGTGTAGTGGTGATTGAAATTGCACCATAAGTGAGATGTTGTGTGTGTGTGGTGTAGTGTATTGTAGTGTTGTGTAAGGGAGGTTGGCTGCACATGGTGATGGGATTGCGTGTGCGTAACTAGAGAAGGAATTTTAAAGTAGTAAAGTTTGAATTTCAAAAAAAGCATTTAAGTATAAAAGTTATTAAGTGTTGATACCTAAACACTTGCTTAGTTGAATTCAATAACTTACTATGTGGAAGTGTTTAATTGTTGCTTAAAACTTATTTTTGCTATAATTGAAGTGTAGGGAAGTGTGTATAGCATTGGTGGCTTGTTGCACCGTAGGTGTAAAGTGTGTGGTGTTGATGTGGTGTGTAAGTTAAATAGAGTTGTGTTTATTTTGTAGGTGATTGATTGTTGTGGCAAGTGAAGTGTTGTGTAGTGAATGGAGAGTGCTACAATTGTTTTTACATTATATTTGTACTTCAGCAAATCACATCCACAAACATGTCGAATGATAATTAAATGGGGGTATTAACAATGAGGCCAATAGCCAAGTTAGTGGAGGATAAGGTCATCGTACTACAGGTGGGGGAACTTTAGAGGAACAACTTCAGGACCTCACCACCATTGTTGCTACACTAGCAACAAGGATTGACAGGATGACAATGCTACAACTACCAGTGGCGAATCCTTAGGTATCACCACCTAGAGTAGCGCCTCAAAACATTCAAAGGGAGGGAGCAATAGGAGGAAGAAAACATGGGAAGGAGATCATCATGCCTTTAGGGAGGGAGAGGGATGACAACTTTAGATCAATCCTTACCCAAATAGGGAGTTCAAGCCACCTAGTGGGTCTAGAATATGTGAAGCTGCAGATGCCTTCATTTGATAGCAAGGGTTCAGCAAATGACCATTTAGATTAGGAGGATAAGGTTGAGAGCCTTTTTGAGTGCTATGAGATAGATGATAACACTAGAGTTCGTCTTGCTGCTGTTGAGTTCATAGGGTATGCCGCCTTGTGATGGAAAAATTTGGTGATCAGTAGCGAAGGGATGGAGAGGCTAAAATTCACACCTAGAGAGACATGAAAAAGGTTTTGAGGAAAAAAGGTTCATTCCTGAGCATTATAGGCAAGAATGTTTATGCATCTATAGACTTTGAGATAGGGTGGCAAAACAGTGAAATGACTATGTCAAGGAGTTTGAAACTTTGATGATCAAATGTAGGTCAGTAAAGCCTCATAAGTAAACCAGCACGTTTTGTATCTGGTTAAAGTATGAGATAGCTTGTGTTTTGAAACTTTAGAGGTATAGTATACTTGATGAGACTATACAATTAGCCTTGAAAGTGGAAAGATAAAGGCAATCCAATCCATTCTGAGCTACTAGTAACAGACCCAATACTACTACTAAGCCCATAGCTGCTGATGGTCAGTTGGGTAGACTAAAGGGAATAGGTGAGCCTATCAGGGTAGTAGATAGAGTTACCCCTAACACAAACAAAGAGAAGATGATTTCTGGAAAGGGCAAAGAGTTAGTTGGACCTGATGTTAGGCAGATAGTATCGGGGTCGACTAGTGGAAGATCTGCCAGATTAAATGCATCAAATGCATGGGATTTAGACATATGGTTGCACATGTCCTAATAAAAGAGTAATGACAGTCATAGAAGGCACCAAAGAAGAAGATGAATAAGAAGTTTTCGAGCCTACAGATCCATCCATAGCTTTGCAAGAGTACTATGATGATCAGAATGTTAAGACACATGAGGATAAAACAAGTGAACATTACTTACCTATTAACGTGTTGCACAGGGTTTTGACTATACGTCTAAATGCTAGGGACAAACAGAGGGAAAACCTAATTCACGCACCTTGCCAGATCCGAGGTAACCTTTGTGTGCTAATCATTGATAGTGGTAGTTGCACTAATGTCATATTTGTTGCATTAGTAGATAAATTACAACTAGCTATACTAGCTCGCATCCTAGCCCTTATAAATTACATTGGTTGGATAACCGAGGTAGTCTGCATGTTACACAAAGGGCAAAGGTACCAGTCAGTGTAGGAACGAAATACCATGATGAGGTTATCTGTGACATGATTCCTATGTGTGCCTTTCATTTGTTGTTAGGTAGACCTTGGATGTTTGATACAAAGGTATTACATGACAGGTTCAAAACACTTACATGTTTCAAAAGGATGGGTCACGGATAGTCTTGACACCTACGTCTTCATCTGAGGTGCGCTCTTTCTAAGAACAAATTAGGAATACCTCTAGTTCTTGTAAAAATCAAGCAAACAGGCAAACAAAGCCATCGTGTTTCAGTCCAAGAGATGACCCCCTAGATTTGAGAGCAAATCTTTCAGAGCTTGATGAGATGATGGGAATCTACTCCGCGGTCCCAGCAATAGAGGAACCTGATTTGGATGTATGATCTAAAACATCCAATATGTCCACTTTTACCTAATGATGTTTGGTTTTGCACTGTCCCAATCTGGGATAATATATATCATTTTAAACCAAATTGGGGGGTCGGCATCCCTTTGTAATTGGGGCCAATTTTTCATAGAACAAGTCACTTCGAGTAACGAGGTCCAGTCCGGTCCGGTCCTTATAAATTTCGTGTATTTTGCGCGGGGAAACCCCCAAAACAACAAAAACGGAAAAAAATTTTGTTACCACTTACAGTTGTTGACGACCCATGCGTCAAGGCGAAACGACCGGGTTTCTTACGTCACCCATAAAAGATTAGGTGGACAAAGTTTCCTAAACCTCACGATCCTGCGGCAAATGATTTCCGCAAAAAAAAAAACCCTCTCATTTTTCAGTGCTTTTGACTTGTTGCTTTTGTTTTTGACTACACTTGCTTCCTAATCTTCTGCATAGCTTTTGCCAACTTTATTTATTTTTTTTTTATTTTTCTTTTTCCATTCAAATTTCCAACTTTTATTAGTGTTGCATCGAGCACGACTTAATGTAATTTTATTCTTTTAGCTAATAGAAATAAACTTATTAATAAACTTATATAATTTTTATTGTTATCAAAAACATTTTGAAATCTAAACACCATTTTCAAGAAAATCTACCTCTTTCTCCCCGGGATACCTTTTTGGGGAAACCTTTAAAGGGCATTATCAAAAAAAATTTTCATGCTAGGGCAAGGTAAGGATATTTTCCAATGAGGGTGGGTAAAAAAACCAAACCCCAAATAGCAAATTAGACTTGACTAAACTGAACCAAAAATTGGGTTTGTTTTATCTTTTAGATTCAAAAAAATTATAAATTAAATTGAACCTTTTTTTTTGGGTTAAAAAAAAATTACTAATCAAACTAAATTTTTTTATACTAAATTGAATTTTTTAAAACCCAAACCAAATCATGAGAAGAAAGAAAAAAGAAAAAAGCCGTAAAAATTGGAAAATATAGACTATAAAAGAGAATTCCATGTTACTTTTTTTAAATTTTTTTCTTGTTTTTACAATTATTTACTCTTTTTTTTTTTTTTGATTTTTTTTTTAACTAAAAAGAAATTATAAATTACCATAGAAAGTAATAAAATCTTTTTAAAAATATTAAATGGGGATTAAGATATAAATGACATCAAAAAAAGATAATAAATTAAAAAATTTTTTAATCAATACAATTTTTTATACTTATTGATCTGTATATAAAAAAAAAATTTAAAAACAAATGCAAATGCGGTTTGAATTTTTGAACCGAACTTTTTTTTTTTTAAGTTTTAAAAAATTATGAATCGAATTGTATACTAGACTTTATTTAGAAAAAAAAAAAACTAAATCAAATTTATAGTTCAATTTGGTTTGAAGGCAAATCATACCTCGAATCATATAGAATCAAACCTCATCTACCTTTATTTTCTAATAAACCTAAGTAAGGGAATTAGCATTAAGTGACCTAGTGTTTTTAGGAATTCTAAGTTTCTTCATTTTTTTTTTCATCGATTTCAAAATTTTTTATCTTCTTCATTATTGTCATTATCAAATTTATTACATAGCTTATTTTATTCATCAATTCACAAGCAAAATTTTTAATATTAATTTGATGTAGGCTCTTAAATAATTAAAATTGAACAAATTAGGACTTGGAAATTTTTGAACATGGCTTTTGAAGAACAAAATAAAATAAAATGTTAATTAAGATAAAAATTTTAAAAAAGAATTATCATTTATGATAAAAATTAGAGATATAAACGAAAAGAATTTTAAGGTTTATTTTATCAAGATTTTGGGGAAATTAAATTTATGTTCAATAAATAGCTCACATTGGTTATGGAAAAAGAAATTATTTACAAATTTCCCAATTTTTTATTGAATCACAATTTAGTGTCAAAATTTTTTATATAAATATTTAATAACCCTAATTAGTAATTATCAAATTTAAAATTTATTAATTCAAATTATATTTTAAAAATAATCCTAATTATGCTGTTCTTAAATTCATTATTTGATGATTCTTTTTCTTGAGTTAAAATAGAATAAAACGTTATTTTTGTCTTTAGAGAAGGGTTTAAAACCCTACTTTAAACTCAGTTTGGGGAAAAAAAATAATGCCCGGAATAGATGAACGTATTTTTTTCCTTTCCATGCAGGATAAAAGTTCGGAATTTGTGATCATAAGGCTCGAAATTTGATTGATCACAGGGGAAATGATCAGGGAAAAAGGGAAAAAAAAAAAAAAATTTTTTTTCTAAAAAAAGAAAAATAAATTTTTCTTATATCCCATTCATATTTTCTATATAGTGTTTTAAACACCACAAACCAGGGAAGTTCCACCAAAATCAAAAATTAAAGACCCTTTAATACCTCAATCTATTATGATTTTTGCAATAATATCATAATATTGGTGAAGTTTTTTTTAATAGGGGTTTTTTTAAAAAATTTTAAATTTTTAACCCCCCTTATACAAAAATGTAAAAATAGTTAGTTTCTAATTATCTAGGAAAAAATTTTTTCTTTTTTGAATATAATTCCCAAAACCCTTAATCTATTGTCCTATAAGAAAGGGGGGAAAAATTTTGAAAAACTTTACATGAATTTATGCAAAAACTCCCTTTTTCCCTCTCTAAAAAATTTTTAGTTATAGAAATTCTATGATTAAAAAACTCATTTAGATAAACTTTTTTTTTTTTTTACATTGTTTTGAATTTTTTTTGTATACTTTTAAAATTTTTGCATTTGAGGAATTATCTTATTTGTGTCTTAAAAATGAAAATGGAAAAATTTAAAAAATAAGAATTAAAAAATAAAAGTTCCGTGCTTTAAAAAAAAAATTCTTTTAAAAAATATTTTATAATTAAAAAGGAAATTATTTTTTTTTTTTAATTTAAATTTAAATAAAGGGGTTTAAATAAGTCAAAATATTTATGAATAACTTATTTTTTTTTTTTTACAAAAAGGGGTTTTTAAAATTTTTTTTTTATTTTTAACTTTTTGATAACTTATTTTTTTGACCAATATAAAAAGGGGAAATTGGATGCAAATGAATGTCCCACAAAAACAAAAAAAATTTTAACCAAATGGGCTCAAAAACTATAGTTCACTTTACACTTTTAAAAATGATGATTTAATTAATTATATAGTTGCGTTGAAACCCATCTTAAAAAGAAAAATAAAATAATTTGTTTTGAAGGGCAGCCTAGAAAAAAACGGTACTTTTTTTTTTTTTTTTTCCTTTGCATCGCTTTTATATTGTTTTTTATTAAGTAATTTTTCGGCACATACCCACCTAGGAAAAATGTCAATTTTTTCTTGGGTTGAATAGGAAGTATTTTATTTACATGAAAAGAAAAATACCAAAATTTTTCTCTTGGCATGTTTTTGAAAATCAATTTACTTTTTAATTTTTTTTTTTTCCTTTAAAAATTATATCACAAATATTAATAGTATTTGAGATAGTTGGGTTTTAATAAAAATTTAAATTAAAATCGTCATGGTCTTAAATTTTTGTTGACAAATAATATTTGTTTGGCCCCTTTAAAATAAAAAAATAATAATTTTATTAAAAAAATAAAGTATAATTAAAATTTGTATTTTAAATTTTTTTTTTTTTGAATTTTTTTTTATATTATGTAAAATAGTGTTTCTCAGAAAAAATTTTTTAATTTCCAAACCCCTTTCATGTAATAGATAAAAACAATTCTATAAAAACTGCTGTGACCTCCCGCCCTTTTATGCTCCTTGTGGTCCATGAGAAACGACAAAAGTTCTTACATCACTTGCGGGAAAAAAATTTGGGTGACAAAATCTCCTCTTGATCTTGTGGCTGTGATTTAACCCAAAACCTTTTGTCTTTATTTTAAAAGCTTTGGGCAGGGGAAAAAAAAATGCTAAAACCCCTTTTTGATATGACTTCACTTTTTGATTTTTATTTTTAAAATTTTTTTTATTTATTTATTAATATTTTTACACTAAATGACTATACGTCGAAAAAGGAATCACTCCCAAATTTAATTTTTTTTTGTAATTTTAAATTTTCAAATTTTTTTTAATTTTTTTTTTAATTTTTTAAAAACTCTCAATTTAAAAAAAAAAAGCAATTAATATCTATTTGTAACAGAATAAACTTTTTATTTTCGTGTGAATTAGGCTATAAAAATTTCCCACGCTACAAATAGGCCATGTTTTTGATATTTTTTTTCCGGGGGTAACGAAGGGTATGTAATGGGTTTTATGTTATTTCACAAAAAAAAAATTTTTATACAGAAAAAAAAAAACTACATTTTTCTAAAGTTTTAAAAATCAGGCGTCCATAAAATCAAAAATCAAAAAACTAGCCACATACTCGTTGGAATAGATGACAGGGGTCTTTAGAAGGGTAGATAAAAAAACATTTATACTGGACATATTTAAAAAATGGGAAAAAAAAGAAGGAAAGATTCATGTTTATATAAATTTTAACCCAAACTAATTTAAAAAATAAATATTTTGGTTTTTCAATTTTTTAAAAAATGGGATTTTAATAATGTTAAAAATTAAAATCATATAAAATAACACTTAATTAAGATAATATTCTCATATATACATATACTAATTACATGATATAATATATAAAAAGATAAATAAATAATAATAATTTTTTATACATGATAGTATATAACTAGATGTGAGAAAACATGGATTAATGATGCGACTTTGTGCAGCCTTCTGTAAAAAGGGGCTTGGATTCTTTTACCTTGCATTTAAGGCCATATTAGATTATATTATTAGTAGATAAACAAAAGCTCTGAAATGAGGGCATTTAATAAAAACATATCCTTAAAAGTATAGTAAAAAAATCTAGTCTCTTTTCTATGAAAATTGAATAAATACGCTATTGGTACCATTGCATAATATTTGCTTTTTGAATAATAAAGATATGTTATGTTCATATAATCATAGTATAACTATTTCAATATAGAAAAAATACTGTAGATTTCTCTGGTATATTACCATATCAGTGCGTATACAAGGTCACTTTCATACACCAAAGCAACATCAAATATTAGCCACATACTTATAGTACAATAGACATCACAAAATCTCCTCTTGTCTGTGATTTTACCAAATCCTTTTGTCTCATTTAGGAGATATGTCAGGTAAATTATTGCTAGCGACCCAGATGATACGACTTCACTGACTTGATTTTTATCTTTATTTTATTTATTTATATATTTATACTTGATGGTTATAGGTGGGATCATTCGGTTAAATTTTTTATTAGTAATATAAATTCTTATTATATTAATTTTTATAACATATAACTCCAATCTATTCATAAGTGAGTAAACTTTTCATTTTCGTGTGAATTAGATCATAAAAATTTCGTGAGATATTTTGTAAATATAAGCATTTTCTAAAACTAGAAGAAGAGAAGGTAATGATGTCATTATTGATGCCATTACATAATATTTACTTTTGGAGTAATGAAAACATATACTGTTCATATAATCATAATATAACTATTTTTATATAGGAAAAAATTTACATTTCCTTGATGTTCCCAAATCAATGCATTCATAAAGTCCACATCAAATATTAGCCACTTATTACAAAAGTCTTTTGAAGCTAAGAGATATAAATGATAAAAAAAAAAAAAAACGTAAAAAAGGATTCCTGTTTGCATAATTTTTAACCAATTTAATAATAGTGGAATATTATGGTTGTCGTGTGAAAAAATATGTATGTAATATTGGATTTAATGACAAGCATTATTTGAAATTTTGTTTGGAGATGATGATCACAAAAAAAAAAAAACAAAGTGAAAATAAATCAAGTATAAAAAATATTAAGAAAAAATGGAAAATAAAATATTACTTCTCATTTATATAAGAATGCATTAAAATATGAGATTTGGTTTGTCTTATGTAAATATTTTAATAAGGTTAAAAACTAAAATTATATAAAATAAAACTTAATTAAGACAATATTCTTATATGTGTATACATTAATTATATAATTCTACATATTAAAAGATAAATATATGATAATAATTTTTTATACATGATAGTATAAAACTAGATGAGAGAACATATAGACGAATGATTTGAATTTGTGCAGCTTTTTGTAAAAAGGGGTTTTAATTTTTTTTTACAATGTATTTAAAGCCCCCTATTTATAAGTTATACGTATTATAGAGCCTCTGCCCATTGCATATCATATTCTATATGGACGAATGCCCTGAAACAAGGGTATTTAATGAACACATATCCTTAAATGTATAGTAAAAAAATCTAGTCCTTTTTATGTGAAAATTGAATAAATACATGTCCTTCCTTTAATTTTTTTTCCATAAATAATAAAATCATTTTGTCTCATTTAAGAGCAATGACAAGTAATCTGAAGCTAACAATTGTATTAATTTGACTTCATTGGCTTGATTTTTATTTTTTTTATTTATTTATTATTTTATACTGGATGATTATAGGTTGAACGTGAGATCATTTAATTAAATTTTTCATTAGTAGTATAAATTCTTATTATATTAATTTTTCATAATATATAACTCTCAATTAAAACCTAAATGCCTTGATCATTTATAAGGGAGTATACTTTCCGTTTTCATCCAAATTAGGCCAAAAACCCCACTAATTTGTAATCATAAGCATCTTTTAACACTAGAAGAGAAAAAGGTAATGATGTCATTATTGGTGCCATCCCATAAATTTGCTTTCTGAGTAATGAAGATATGTTATGTTCATATAATCATAGTATAACTGACACAACGAGGAAAGCGTAACGAAACGAATCCGAATATGGATTGGTTTCACAACAACAAAGAAGGATTCTTTGATGCAAAGTCTGGTTGCGCACAACCGATAAACGGGGATAATTCTCTCTCGAAGTGTATTCAAAATATGATAAAATGTAACCCTAGCTTATCTGACAAAAGAGTATTTATATTTCCCCCGTAAAATATCTAAAAGGGAAAATCTAAGCGTACACGTGGAAATAAGTAATAAAATACATGTCTATAACCTGCCGCATACATGGCCGTACCTCTAGGCCGTGTATGTTTCTAGGCATGTGTCGGAGCGCAGTACACGGTCGCATACACGGCCGTGCCTCTAGGCCGTATATGTTTTTGGGCATGTGACGAACACAGTACACGGTCGTATACACGGCCGTGCCTTTAGGCCGTGTAAGATTCTATGAGAATTCTACTGGAACACACGGTCATGTCGCTGGCCGTGCCTGTACCCATGTTATTTATACACAGCCCGTGTAAGATTATACACGGCCGTGCCCTTAGGGCCGTATAAGCTTCTGTTTTCTCTACGATGTCCGCATCATTCTCTTCCACCAAGAGAGAACTCGACCCCGAGTTCGCTTCTAGATAAAGGGATTCATCATCCTCGTAAAATGGAGATAAATCCGCCACGTTGAAGGTCTTGGAGATTCTCATGCTTTCCGGGAGGCCAACCACATAAGCGTTGTCATTGATCTTGGCCACTATTTTGTAGGGCCCATACTTCTTCGGTTTGCCACTTGCTATATGTGCCCACAGGGAAGCGTTCTTTCCTTAAGAACACCATCACGGGGTCGAACACCTCGAACAACCTCTTCTTCTTATGCCTATCAACTGTTTTCTTATAGCGCTCATTCACTTTCTCAATTTGTGTTTTGATCTCCGACGCCAGGTGCTTTGCTGCTATGTTGGTCTCCACACCTTTAGGTAGGGAAACTAGGTCTAGAGCGTGAGAAGGTACCTTGGTATAAACCACTGAGAAATGTGATTTACCGATAGTTTTGTGGATCGAGTTGTTGTAGGCGAACTCTGCTTGAGACAATGCCAGGTCCCATTGCTTTGGCTTCTCTCCACAGATACTTCTTATCAGATTGCCAGGGTCCTGTTCGTCACTTCGGTTTGCCCATTGGTTTGTGGGTAGGCTGTGCTGCTGAAGTTGAGGGATGAGTTGAACATGTACCAAAGCGTCCTCCAGAAGTGGCTAAGGAATCGGGTGTCCCTATCAGAAGTGATGGATTTGGGAACCCCATGTAATTGAACCACCTCCTTAAAGAATAATCTGGCCACATTCTGAGCATCCGCCGTCTTCTAACATGGGATGAAGTGAGTCATCTTGGAAAACTTATCCACAACTACAAAAACAGTTTCAGCACCTCGTTGGGTACGAGACAAACCTAAGACGAAGTCCATGGATAGGTCTTCCCAAATGTTCTCAGGTACGGCTAAGGGAGTGTATAGTCCCGTATTCTGAGAGTGCCCCTTTGTTGTTTGACAGATGTAGCAGCGTTGCACTATCCGACTGACATCCCTGCGCAACTAAGGCCAATAGTATCTTGCAGCCACTGCTGCTAGTGTTTTATCCCGCCCAAATGGCCGGCTAATCCCCCTCTATGGAGATCTTGGATCACCATCTCTCTCAAGGAGGATGCAGGGATACATAGTTGGTTTTCCTCAAAAAATTTAACCCTCCAGGATATCATAACTGTCATTGGGTTCCTTATTAGTGCACTTTTTCTAGGTAGCTCTGAAATCTCCATCCGTTTCATACAGCTCCT
Organism: Laguncularia racemosa; assembly: GCA_037954665.1. NCBI lineage: Eukaryota > Viridiplantae > Streptophyta > Magnoliopsida > Myrtales > Combretaceae > Laguncularia > Laguncularia racemosa. The sequence goes on along the minus strand of JBBMOL010000487.1, from coordinate 20,779 downwards.
TTAACTGTTCAAACCCCACTACCTCAGCTCTCAAAGTCACTAGTAAATCTGCCCTTCGGCTTAGTGCGTCGGCCACCTGTTCTGAACCCCAGATTTATGCATCAGACGAAACGGAAACTTCTGCAAGAATTGTATCCATCTGGCGTGCATGTCTTTGCATATGCGGGTCTGATTGCTCAGGTGTTTCAAGGCAACACAATTAGAATATAGTACAAATTCCTTGCCCACCAAATAATGCTCCCACATTCTCAAGGCTCTAACCACGGAGTAAACTCCTTGTCGTATGTGGACACTTCCTCCTGGCCTCGCAGAGTTTCTCACTATAGAATGCGACAGGCCTCTTCTCTTGAGAGAGTACTGCCCCAATACCCACACCACTGGCATCACAGTCAACTTCGAATAATTTGTCAAAGTACCGGTAAGGCCAGCACCGGTGCGCTACATAGTCGCTCTTTGAGCACAGCGAATCCCGACTCAGTTTCCCTCGCCCTAGTGAAACTGCCCTTTCTTTAAGCATTTAGTTAAGGGAGCCGCTACCGTGCTAAAGTGTCGTATAAAACGCTTGTAGAATCCTGCTAACCCCAGGAAACTCCTCAGCTCGGTGATGGTCTTGGGTATAGGCCAATCTCTAATGGCTCGTACCTTATCCTCATCCACCGTGATTCCTTCCCCACTCACTATGAATCCTAAAAATAACAGCTTCGATGACAGAAACACACACTTCTTGAGATTAGCATAGAGTTTGTTCCCTTTCAGCACCATCAAGACATCCTTCAAATGCACTAGATGTTCCTCTTGAGTCTTGCTATATACTAAGATGCCATCAAAATATACAACAACAAATCGGCCTATGAAGGGTTTAAGTACCTGATTTATCACGCTCATGAAGGTACTCGGTGCATTGCTGAGTTCGAATGGCATGACCATCTATTCGTATAGCCCCTCTTTCGTCTTGAAGGCAGTCTTCCACTCATCCCCAGGTCTGACCCGAATTTGATGGTACCCGCTTCAAAGGTCTATCTTGGAGAACACCACTGCTCCACTCAGTCGATCCAACATGTCCTCAATGCGAGGTATTGGGAATTTGTACCCAATTGTGATTTTGTTGATCGCTCGGCTATCCACGCACATCCTCCAACTCCCATCCTTCTTAGGTGTTAGTAGTGCTGGTACGGCATATGGACTCAAGCTATCTCAAATGAATCCTTTATCGAGTAAGTCCTGGACCTTCTCCTTTAAGATCCCCGTTTCCTTGGGACTCATCCGGTAGTGAGGGGAGGTTAGGAAGACTAGCTCCCAGCACCAAGTCAATGTAATGCTGGATGTCTCGCAATGGAGGTAATCCCTCCGGTAAGTCTTCCGGAACTACTTCTCTGAATTCCTCTAGTAATTCCTTCACTTCTTCCGGAATCTCTGCGTTACTCATGTCCTCCCCTGCATTTTTCACTACTAGGGCATGCATCAAGCAGGACTCCTTGATGTCTTCAGTCATCTCCCTTTTCCGATTGGGTGATCGTAAGAAAGGACTTCCCTTCCACCTTCTGGATTTTGGGTCGCTTATCCGATAGTAGCAATAGTGTATACTTCACCCCCTCCTTCTCCAACCTATACTTGTTCTCCTTCCCTGCATGTTGGGCATCTACATCAAATTGCCAAGGACGCCCGAACAACAAGTGACAAGCGTCCATTTCGACGATGTCGCAGTACACTTCATCTCGATATTTGCCGATCGAGAAAGGAACTCTACACCTCTCTTTCACCTCTATTTGCTCTGCCGCTTTGATCCATCCGATGGTGTACGGACTTGGATGTTTCTCTGTAGGTAATTGGAGCTTCTTCACGACCTCCTTCCCAATGATGTTCTCACAACTCCCACTGTCGATAATCAAGTCAAACACTCTCCCACTAATCATGCACCTAGTGCGAAACAATTGGTGTCGTTGTGAACTATCCTCTTGCTTCGGTGCTAACATCATCCTCCTAATTACGTAATTAGGCTCCACCCCGTCGTCAACCTCTCATAGTACTCTTCATCACCATCTGGTTCACAACACACTTCTTCCTCCTCTTCCCTCTCGACAATGTTTACGGTGCGTCGATTTGGGCACTCATTTGATCGATGTCCGGCTGATTACATCTATAACATTTTCCCAAGATCGACTTGGCATATGGATTGTTTTGCCTTGGGGTGTCTCTATTCTCCACCGGTCTCTTTCCTTCCGCCTTGTCTTCTCCCCTGTCCATATTTCCCGTTGGTTTCTCAACCACTCTTCTAGGTCTCTCACCAGTCACCTTACTACTATTCCCAAGACTTTCGTAAGTGTAAATCCTTTTACTACCTCCAAACCTACGCTCTGTTCTTGTATCATCATTTCCGCCCGGAGAGCCAAGTTCTTTGCTTCATTCACGGTTCGGAACACCGTCACCCCTATCTTATCTCTTATCTGAGGCTTCAACTCGTCTACAAACCGTGCCACCTGTTGCCCTCCAGTCTCCCTTAAATCATTTCTCCCCGCTAACCTCATAAACTCCGCGGTGTATTCATGCACCGTCCTCTGCCCTTGTCGGCACCGCTGATACTGTTAGAAGAGAATTTGCTCGTAATCGGGTGGCAAGAAATCCCGCTGCCAGCAGATTCCTCATGCGGCACCATGACCTAATAGGCTGCCGCCCTTCCCTTTGCCTACGGTGCTGCAATCGATCCCACCATGCAGACGCCCTGCCTTTCAATCTACAAGCAACCATTCTCACCCTTCTATCCTCAGGAACTTCCATATAGTCGAAGAACCTATTGACCTCCGCCAGCCAATCTAAAACTCTTCTATATTCAAATTCCATTAAAAGAAGGGATGTCTACCTTAAGACGGAAGTCTCCGCCTTCAGCATGGTCGAACCCTTGGTGATTACGTTGATATCCACCACCATATGCCGTTCATTCCGGTCATCCATTCCACGAAATCTTCCGCCGCCAACAACACCACCCCTTCTCAGTGGTTGTTCCCTCCTCTGCAAAAATTCCGTCCTCTTCCTCAGAAGAGCTTTCGTCAATTCTCCGGTTCCATTGGTTTCCGGCAACAAAGTCATTGATAAGGCCGCCGCGAGCAATTGCTACCCCCGGTCGATTCCCAACAACACCCCTGTGACCGTCGTGGTCCATCACCATGGCGTCGAACCGCGCCACTAGATCCTCTAGGCGTTGTTCTACACGCCCAAGCCTCTGCTCCATGGTTTCAACACTGCTCTCGGAGCCCATTGATTGACTCCTTGGACTTCCGCATTCTCGATCAAGGTCGAGAACGCGACCGTCATCAACACCACCGTTAGCCGACATCTCCGCAGGAAATTGCTTTGCTCTGATACCAACTGACGCAGCGAGGAAAGCGTAACGAAACGAATCCGAATATGGATTGGTTTTACAACAACAAAGAATGATTCTTTGATGCAAAGTCTGGTTGCGCACAATTGATAAACGGAAATAATTCTCTCTCGAAGTGTATTCAAAATATGATAAAACGTAACCTTAGCTTATCTGACAAAAGAGTATTTATACTTCCCTAAATATCTAAAAGGGAAAAATCTAAGTGTACACGTGGAAATAAGTAATAAAATACACGTCTATAACTTGTCGCATACACGGCCATGCCTCTAGGCCATGTATGTTTCTAGGCATGTGGCGAGCGCAGTACACGGTCGCATACACGGCCGTGCCTTTAGGCCGTGTATGTTTCTGGGCATGTGACGAACACAGTACACGGTCGTATATACGGCCGTGCCTTTAGGCCGTGTAAGATTTTGTGAGAATTCTACTGGAACACACGGTCGTGTCGCTGGCCGTGCTTGTACCCGTGTAAGTTATACACAGCCCGTGTAAGATTATACACGGCCGTGCCCTTAGGCCGTGTAAGCTTCTGTGTTCTCCACGATGTCCGCATCAATAACTATTTCAATATAGAAAAAATATTCTACATTTCTTTGGCATATTACCATACATTGCATATATAAAGTCACTTTCATACCACAAGCAACATCAAATACTAGCCACATATTCATAGTACAATAGACGACACAAATATAAATAACGTATCTCATGATTGATCAACCCAGTGGTCAAGTTCTAGTTTAGTAACTTAGGATAGCTATTAGCTGCTAGGCTTTTCAAGAGAATCATCATTGGTTTTACGCAATTTTCTCTGTTTGAGTAGCTTTGTGCTGTATCTCCTAACTTGCATACTAGTCCTCAACTTGAGGCTTTGCTCATTTAAATTCTAAAGTACTCGAGATGACTTCAGAGCAGCAGCATGTTGTGAGGTTAGTCTTCTAAATTTTCATTTATTATCCTTTGTATATTCGTGTCTAGTTTCTTATCAGTGTTTGTTTGAATGGTGGAAATTGTTCTCCATACTTTTCTTTTTATATATTTATTATAGTTAATAATTGTGAAATATTATCCTCAATAATCACAAAAGTTTTAAATACAAGTAGTTTTTTACGTGGTAAGCACCAAGATTTGTTGGCTCGGATATTGACAATTAAGAATCATCGAAAATAGCAACGGCTTCTGGGGAAAAGTAATTCTATTAAAAACCGTAATATGATTTTTGATAAATATTTTCCTAATGATTATAAAATATAACTAATAATTAGGGCTACCAACTTGTAAGTATAATTATATGTTCACTCAGCATGATAGTTTTTCCCTTTCCTCTCCTTTAATATGATTTGTTATTATGATGTTTACTTATATTTTGAATACCATAATTATAATTATGCAAAATAATTAAAAGTAATTCATGTCTCATCCCTTATAAATTTCTCATATTCTTATGGATACTCCTATATTGAAGATATCATCATCACTACATCTATTAAAAGTATCACTATCATTAAATACCCAATACGTAATATAAAAATATTTATTACTAGTAGAAGTATAATAAATATAAATATTTTAACTATTAACTAATTCTTTTTTTTTCATTGTTGACTAAATATATAATAATTATTATTACTTTATTATATTTTCATTGAATTACAATTCAATTCTCCTTTCATTTCATAAGGTAATGTGAATAAGCTATAAGGATTTTTTATTTTATTTTATTTTTTGTTTTTTTTTCTTTTTGTCGTTATCCATATACATAAAGAGAACTTGCTAATTGTATCTAATCGTTCCTAAGATCAATACGTTTTCTGCAGTGTTTCAGTTGAGAATAACGAAAATAGCAATAAGACGCCGAATAATGAAGGCAAGGGTACTAGGGATGCTGTAAATCATGGGAAGAGGATTATTACGTCGAAAGATCGAAGGCGATCTTGCTGCTGAGTGTAGCAGCTGTGTCCTTGGATCCATTTTTCTTCTATATTCCCGTAGTGAAAAATGCCTCAACCTGCCCTTGGATTAGATAGCAACTGAGAATTATTGTCGTTGTCCTTCGTTCATTTGTGGATGTACTACACACCATCCTATGGTGGCGTCATAATCGGCCCACGGATGATGGTAAAGGGCCTAGGCCCAAGGTAATGGAGAAAAGCCTCATGGGTGCCAAGGCCGTCTCGGACAAGGTTGGACTGGGGTCCAAAAAAATAAAAAGAAAATAGTAGCTTGGACAGCCGCCATCCTTGCAACTCTTCCACTCCCTCAGGTAAACCTTTTCCCTTTTTTTTTTTTACCCTGTTAACATGCTCCTTCGAGATGTATTTGCTTTGAAAACTGTCCATTTTCATGACTAAGGTAAGCAAATACTGTAGCACCTCAATAATTCTCTCTCCCTCTCTCTCTCCCTATCTCTCTTAGACCTAAGCTCGTTAGAGGAAGTGGGCCATTAAATCATACTTGCAAAACAGACTTTTTATCATGTTCTAAGTAGAACCTTGGCGGCTTAAATTATTAAATTCAATAGCTCATATCCCTCACAATTACTTGGGATAAGGTAGTATTCAAAGAAAAATAATAATTTTCATGCAAGCATTAATGTCTTCTTCTTTCTCAATGGTTTTAATTTAAATTTGGTTTTATCTAAATAGTGTATTAAACTAGACTATATAAAATCACGATACACATTGTTACACATGAAAATTTAGGCATTGGCTATTGACTAGATTACTTATGAATCTTCATTCTTCTTTTACTAGTGATCTAGGTTGTTTCCATCACGACAATGGAGCACATCCCTTATTGTGTCACTTACTAACCTTGAACCCTATTTTTTTTTAGGTTATATACAAAATTTTAGAGCTTGCCTTAATTTGGCACCACTCTCATGGCCTATACCAAAACATTGCTTACCCCTAATGTCTAGTCAACAGTTGTGCTTCAACTCATTTTTGGGTAGAACCGACTTGTAGCCAAATTTTGCTTGAATTGGTAATTAGCAATTTAATCGTGAGGTGATAGCATTTAGACAATTTTTTGTGTGTGTTGGTGAATTTAAAGATTCGTTTGAGCAACATTTCAACCATATCAGCAGTTCACAACCATGCTTATTGTCTATTGTTCGCCTCTATAGTAAAATTAATTGGGGGTTGGAGAGGCAATGGTTTGTCCTATGGTAAATGCCACCCATTCGAGTCTATTTATGTTCAACTCATGAACTCAGCTAATAGAAAGCTATATGATAGCTTATGATGATATAGCCCTAAAGCTAAGGGTAAGGTTCAAACAAGGAATGCCTTATGATAGATAGCTAAGAATCTAAAGATGAGGAAGGGCATAGTAAATAATGAAATGCTTTGAGGAGTTGAAATTAAGCATAGATTTAGACATTCCCAAATTGCTTAACCTTTTAAACTACTATTGAATCTATGAGTAGGTAGGAGACAACCTAGCAAACTAAACCACTTATTAGTTAGAGGGACATGAAGCAAAAGTGATTCCCATAATTGTGTGACAAGCAAAATAGGAGCAACCTAAAAAGTGGAAAACAATGTGAATTACTAGAATATTGCATAAATTAAAACGAAAGCAAAATACTTGAAAAAGTAGTATACTAAGCTACTAAAACATAAGAAACTTGAAATTCTTATAGAAATGAAAATTTAGCAAGCATTCTTTAGACATTTTTAAAGGTTAAAAAAACAATCCTTGTATCTAATCATGTACTTATTTTTTTCATAAAGTGTATAATTATTGTGACATCCTAAAGGGGAGCTTGGAAGTGTTAACTAAAGCTATCATGTCATGTATACAACCATTACATAATAACCACCTTGTAAGTTAGAGATTGCAAGACTCTAGATAACTATTTAGTCAATTGCAACTAATTATACTACGTAAAATCATATAATAGGAGTAACTACGAATTCACATGTTCCACAATCGACCAAGATTGTAGAGAATTGGATACTCTACCAAAATAATAAAATGAAAAATAATTCTATGTCTCACAATTTTGATTTCTACATCAAGTTCCTAAGAATAAGATTACATCTAAATAATCTATCAAGACATCTTACTTTATCATTCTTGATTCCAAAAGCTCTTGTCATATTCATATCTTATCTCATCTTAAGCTTTTGTGATGTTCTTGTAAAACAGTCTATGGAGGGTTGAGTACACTACAGCTTAATGAGATGTAAGTATAATACTCTATTACTACACACTTACAAGCAATTCAAGAAAGTTTTCAATTATATTACTATGCATAAACAACCATAGGTTAATATAATATTGAATGCAATCTTTTGGTAACTAGTGTGAAGTGTAAGGTTTAACGCTTCCCTTGACCTTAGGTTAAGGATTCTCATTTATAATTGGTGCATAGGTATTCCATTTATTTACTTCATCTTTGCACTTAATTAATTATCTCAAGTCTTCTAAAGTCTTAAGCTCCAAGTGCTTTAATTGCACATTTGCACACACACCCTCAAGGATGGGCAAGACTCTTAAACTTGATTTTGTTAAAGACGTAACAGTCATCAAGTCACTTAGTTCGCCAATGGCAAAAACAATAATCCATAAATGATTACTTCTTTCACATCTTGTAGTAGTGATGACTTCCAACACAATATAATGTTTTATGTAATAGATGTTCGATTTTATCTTAAACTGAATATCTGATCAATTAGATAGAATCAGTCAAACAAGGTAAAAAAAAATTGTAAAGAATTACAATTTTACAATAATCAACATAAAAGGCTAAATTAATACTAGCACATTACAACTAATTCCATTGACCATTAAATCAACTTGTCTAAAGCATCGATGCTCTTATTAATAGGTAACAATAGAATCATCCAGATACTTAACAAATCAACCATCACTCATCAAACATGTTCCACTCTATTTATTTGCCCGTATGTTTCCTCATTCACTTCACATTTATAAGTATATGTACCTATGCATGTCTCATGTATATACATATTTATTTATTGTTTAATGATATGTATATAAAATACTAAATTGATAAGGAAATTAATTGGCTTGCAATCATGTTTATAAGTCTATAAATGTATGTATATACATATGTACATCTTCATGCTTATATAAAAATATACATTTCCAATATATACGCATGTGTACCAATGTAAAATATGAAAATATATATTTAGTAAGAGAAATAATGATGTATATGCCAATTTTTATAAGCTAATGAGTAGCAAAATATTTATATGTTATATCTTGCAATTGGAAGTAGGTATATATGTTAAATATATGTAAAATTTATAGGTCTCTATATATCTACAAATTTTTACATTTTGATTTACAATTATAAACCCATATGCATATGTAACAGTTTATCACATTATTTATCAAAATTCTTACTTCCATTAATATTGTCATTAAGTTTGAATAGATATAATAGTTACTAAATTTTCTATTTTCATTGATGACATTTTTATGTTCTTATTAATTTTTATAATTCTATGCTCCACTATCTTTAGATAATAATTATTTATATTAATTAATTATATATGTCTGCTTTTGGGATTAGATATTTATATTTATAAATAAATGTCTATATATATAGGTTAATTTCCTTGTTTTCATTTGTGTATATATAGTAATGGATATGTGATTTGATTTTTTTTTATTCCATTTATGAATGACTTAATTCAACCTCTATAGAATTGCGTGTAGAGGATATTAGCCTAAAGGTGTCTATCACCTTTCTCATTAGATGTAAACTTGGAAGGAAATATGAGAAAAGAAAAAAAAAAATGGAGTTGTGCTTATAGTTTTAGTGTCCACTCGACATGATGACAAACATCCAGACAAGATGACTAGGAGCATTCCTGGTTGCTTTTTAAATTTAGTGTTTGGATGAAATGTTTCGTATCATTTGGATGATTTGCCTCATCTACTTCGATAACTTTACTATGATACCCCAAAATACAACATACTTCCATAAAAAAACACTTCCATCATGCACTTCATCACACAACAACACAATAGCAGCTTAACATAGCAACATTCACATATACATAGTTACATTATGAGCAAAATAAACGCATATTGTAGTAAATTATAGAGTATCCCACTCACCTCGATCACTTGACATCAAAACTCAAAATAACTCTTAGGAAATCATGTAAACTTGGGTCTTTTTACCTAGTAATAAATGAATAACAAACTTAAAGTTAGTTATACTAATTAAGCTCACTAAAACTTAGAATAAAAATCAAGTTTACAATTTTTTTTAATTCATGTAAATTTAACCCAATTTTGAGTTCAACATTTGTCTAATAAGTGTGATCTTGATGTGAAGTACACTTTCTAAGGATTGTAATCGCACTTATGGTTTTTAATTTGGAGTTAATATGAGAAAGTTATGAATTTTTAAAATTTAGGAGGAAAGTTGAAATCGTAACAAGGAAGAAAGGAAAAGAAGAAGAGAAGGAAGAAGAAAGAAAGAAAATAAGAGTTTGGCTGAAAGAAGGGAAGAAAATAAATGAGAAGAGAAATAAGAGAGAGGGATTAAAGGGAAAAGAGGTCAAGGTACATAAATATCTAATTATGGGTCTGGTTAGCATGTGTACTAATGATCAAGTTAAATTATATAAATTACTATATTTTTATATTAAAACTTATTTGTTAGCTAAATAAAATATTTTGAATATAAATATGCACTTAGAAATTTTATTTAACCATCATAAACTTAAAATTTTAATTCTTGTTTCTATTTATTATAATTTCTTATTAGATCCAATTTCTTTTTTACCTTGTTGTATTTTAAGGTCCAATGTTATTAGATATGATTTCTACTATACGTAAATTATTATAGTTGCTTTAATAGATTGTAAATAATTGTTATCAATTTTTCCAAAAATTTTATTCATCATGAAATGTACTAGTGAAACTTTAATAATCTAGAATATGCTAAAATTAAATATTTATATTAATGGTTATTTAGTGTATTATAACTTTACATATATTTATTTTATTTCATACTCACTTTTAATTATTATTATGATCCTCACAGTATTTCCATAATCCTACAGTCTTACGAGTTGTACTCATATTCAATGATTATAATTAGGCTAAGTATTGGATTATTATTTGCATACTTGTATAATAAATATTTTCTTCTTCTTTATTTTTTTTTTCTTTTTGGTAGGTTTTGAAAATTTTTTAGGCTAAGTACTGAACTTGTTGAATATTTATTTCTATATATCTTTTCTAGTATCAATATATTAAAATAACTTAATTTTTATCATTAACCTTTTCAAATTTTTGAAATTACGAAATATTGTCCTTATTACCTTAACTTAGAAGTATTTATTGTTTCTTAGTTTTAGTATAGTTTTTCAAAATTTTGAGCATTTCAATTATTTTAGTAAAACATGAAAAGTTTATTTCTTGAACAAATGTAGGAGACTAGTTACAAGGTCTTTGATAGAAAATCTAAAAGCAATTATAAAAGGAAACTTTCATATTACAAATTTAGAATTGGTATTACTTAACGAAGCCATCTTATAGGATGGGTGGGTTCTTATGTATGTGTTGCTACAAATTCCTAAATTTGTCATCAAGTTGATTTTTCTCTTATCAATTTAATTTTGTAGGTGGTGATTTTTGCTATATCTTGGCAACTTCTTACAGTAAGGTTGCTTAAGTTTATTATGCTTACCCAATTTGTTAGACTGGTTTGTCGAATCATACCGGCTTATAAAGATGAAACAAGAAGTTATGACATGCTGCTTATATATACTTGGTTTGCGGCTGCATTTAATCTTATCATGTACACAATAGCAAGTAATGTAAGTAATTACCCTTTTATCTCAATTACTATTCACTTTAACTTCATTTGACTCGATCTGCATAGACCATTTTAGGGTGAGATATAAATATCATATAAAATATACATGGTTATAGATTAGGTACTGAATTAGATTTTTTCCTACTTTCATGCGTGCTTGAATCTTCTTAAAAACTAGAATAAGCAACAAATGGCAATAAAGTCAATATGTTAATCAAATGCTTATAATAAATGTAGGCTCTTGGAGGATTTTGGTACTTATGTGCTGTTGAGCGAAACATTAATTGCTGGAAAGGAGCTTGTCACAAAAATCGAAGCTTGTGTGGTGGTTCTTTTTTGTACTGTGATGATACTTCACGTTACAATGTTTATTTGTACAAGCACTGCTCCACACCTCAAGCTTCCAATTCTAAGTCTTTGATTATGGCATATATGGTGAAGCATTCCGGACAATTATTACTGAGATAGATACCCCTTTCCTAAATAAGTTCTTCCAAAGTTTTTGGTGGGGCTTGCGAAACTTGAGGTTAGTAAAATAATATTATTATTGCATCATTTAAATAATAATAGCTTCACATTATTGCCTCTTACTAATAAATATGTTAAATGAAATTTCCATTTTTATGATTTCACCTAATGCAAACAATTATCATAAAGTTTCAAAGCATGTTTTTGGAACATTTACAATTCAAATGCTTAATTTTATACATAGGAGTATAACACATTTGATCTTAGGGCAACTTACCCTTCATCTTTTGCACAATTTTACTAAAATTACTAGCTCTCTTCTTAATTGATGAAGCCATCGTGTCTTAGGATTGTTTGTGTTATAACATAAGACTAATGTTAAGAGCATAACATCATTGGTTGAATTGCTAACATGGGCAATGTGTAAATCTTCCAGTTCCTTGGGACAAAACCTTATGATTGGTTCCTATATATGGGACAGCTTCTTTGCGCTTGCCATTTCTATTTTTGGTTTAATTTTATTTGCTCTCCTCATTGGAAATATGCAGGTTGGTATTTTTTAGATTCATTGAGTTAAACAAATATCAAACAATTCCAAAATGTCAATTGATATTAAAAAGTTGTGGGTAAAATATAGTAATACCCCATGGAAATTAAATTATAAAAGTTATAGCAATTTACATTTGGTGAAAATGTTAATCATTGTTTCTCCTTCAATATGTCGAGTTAATCTTCTCTATTAACATATACCTATAATTACCTTTTGAAGCTAATTCATCACTTGATTTAAGATTGTTCAACCTTAACTTGATATGTTAGCAATTGTTATAGATAAAATAAGGTGATAAATTAATATGAAAAATAATAAGAATTGTATATCAATATAGATGAAATAAGGTGATAAATTAATATGAAAAATAATTATAATTGTATGTCAATAGGAAAGATTGATTTGTTACGATGTAGGAAGACAAATTTTATAGTATAACATTTTCCAAGAGTATAGACGCATGATTTACCAAGGAATATGGCTAAAGTTTTTGTGGTTATCATGCATTTGTACCGTACCATAACTTTCCCAAAAGTGGAGTTTAAATATTTACATGTAAGTACCTACTTAGCTCTTTCTATCTAAAGCTAATTTAAAAGCATTGCATCCATAAGTCTGAAAGGAAATTGCATATACATGGTATAAGATCACGTTCAATGATTTAGATGCCTTTCCTTTTTCTAATTTTTTGTTTGGTTTGAACAGACCTGCTTGGAATAAAAAACACCTACTAAATTGGAGAAACGAGACAGAGAACAGATAATTTAAAAAGATGGAATCCATTCAATTCGTTATCTTTGAATCTTAGAAAAGATGTCACATGGTGTGAAGAACCAAAGTGGCAAGAGACAATTGAAGTTAATTTGGAAAGTTTGCTAAACAATATTCAACCAGAGTTTAATGGGAAACTCAACCAAAAATTTATGCAAATGCATTTTTCTCAAAGGTGGGGATGTATTGACCCCAACTAATTTTTTAAACCTTTGTTTGGTTTCATTCCATGAAATGATGAGTAGAAATTGCAAATCAGGGGGGAGTGTTTATTTTGTTGAAAAAGTTTGTCATGATATTTATTTAGAATTAAAATGTTAAAGCTGGCAAAAAATAATAAAGGTATCAAAAAAAATTTGTGGCATTAGTCCTTTCAGTGTTATGTGACATTAAGAAAAGTTGTAGACAATGGGGAAAACAGTTTTGATTTTAAAAAGGATGAGGGAAAATTTTTTCTTATTGAAAATGGATATTTATATGTGGTTGTTAACACCATACTTGTTACAAAAAACTCCAGTATTTTACAATCTCTTAAGACTATGAGAAAAAATTTTGGAGACCCAAAAAACCCTTGATTGCTTAAAAAAATTATCAAGCAAGTTGGGGAAAAAATCCTCTATGAAAAAAAACACACCGGGATTCCCTTTTAAGAGATGGATCTTGCCCATTTTTTTGGGAGAGCCACTTATTTTTAAAAGAGTTTCCCCCTTTTATCACTTATAAGTCATTCATTCATATATTAAAATTCGATCTTTCGATTTTCTTCTAGACTTTCGGGTTTTTAAAAGTTTTGTATTGTGAGATTATATTGTCCCTTTAAAACTCTCAAATATCCCTTTAAAATTTAAAAAGGGGGCGCTCGTGACAAATACTTTCATTACGGGTGGTATTAGTGTAGTAATTTTGAGAGTGAAAAGTGAGGATATCTATTTGGGAGGTAGAATATTGTCCCAAACTGGGTTTAAAAAGGGAAAACTAGCTATGAGGAGTGCTCCATTATAAGGGAAAAAGCTTTGGGTTTAAAGGGTATCTTAAAGGGTTGTGATGCTAGTTTTTATGTGAATTGTGTATTTTCTGGGTTTTAAGGAAGGGTTGGGGAAGCTATAGGCCTAATTTGAAGAGATTGAAAAGAGCCTCTACAAAGAAATACAAGGCATTTTGAATGCACCCTAGAATGCATGGTAAGTGAGGGTAGCATCTTGAAAAGACGTGGGGCTAGGATGGGTACTTTAGAAGCCATGATAAAGATTATGAATGGAGAATGGATGAGGGAAAGGGATAGTAGATTTTTAAGCTGGTTCTAAAATTAGTGATTTGATTTTCTAGTTTGGTTTAGGAGTGATGGGTCATATGAGCACTTTCATGATTGAATGCAAAGAATCAAAAAGAGTTACTAGAGGTGGTAGATGAAAACCCCACAAAGCTTAGGTTTTAGAATGAGAGTGTTAAAAGAGAGTTTAAAATCAAATGTAGGAAACTTGATATTGTAGAGGCTCTAATGAGGTAAGTGTGGGATTGTGGAAAAGAAAATTTACATAGAGTGTGCAGATTCAATAACTATTGAAAGTACTAAAAATAAATAAGTCCTAGAGAAATCTATCGTTGAGACTCTTAGTGCTAGACATTTGAATGAGAGTAAGTATATTGTTGTCATAGAATTGATTTGTCCATGGAGCCAATGGATGAAGATTAGTCCACATAAGATAATACATGATACACTATGATATGTTATATAACTCCTTGAGGATCATCTGGTTCCTATAAGGTGTGCTAATAGTGTACTTAGTATATGGTTGGAATTAAAGTTATTTATGAAGCTAGATGTTTGGCTTGGTTAGGAAAGAGGGAAAATAGCTTTTTGTATTTAGGATGATCTTTTTTTTAAAAAAAAATCTAAATGGCCATGTTAAGTAGTTCAACTATCAAGTTCATGGGTGAAATCATCACATGCTTCAAGGATATGATAGGATATAAAACCTAATCTTCATAGGGAATAAGAGATGTGGATGAGAAAGGCCATGGCAAGCTAAAGTAGTTATAAAGTCGATAGGAGTCACAAAAGCCAAATTAAGGTTGACCAAGTTAGTAATATAGTTGAGATTAGGCCAATCAAGTTTTAACCCTAATAGTTGATTCACAACTAGGTATACCTAACTACAATTAGGCTAACTAAATTTGACCAACTTAGCTTCACTTTGTTTAGTTTTGTTTCATATTCCATTTATATAACATATTCTAGTGACCTTTTTTCCCTTTTAAAAGGGCTTTTATCAATTGTATAGAAAATAGATTTTTATTTTCTAATTTCATTCATCAAAGCACAAAGCCTTCTCTTGGGTTCTTTTGAAAAATTATGAACTTATCTAGGTTCTATCCATGTATCATTCAAACTCATTCATATATTTGGTTCTTGATTTGAATAATCAAGGGGTTAAAGTCCATAATACAATTTTAGCTTTTCAAGGGTTTGAATTCTATTCAAGGATGTTGGATTCAAGATTCATTCTTGGGATTTGCATCACCAAATGGTGTTCTCATTATGTTTCTAGATAGATTAAAACCATTGGCTAGAGGGAGGGCATGGTGAGGGCCTGGTGCTCTCTAAGTTGCTAAAGAGGAAGGGCATGGTTAGGGACAATGAGTTTGAAAAGGAGACTCTAGAGTTAAAGATGTTACTTTTGTAATGCACTACACAAGATATAAAAGAACTAAGGAAAGGAAGAGGAGATGCATAACATTCATATAACAAAATGTTTAGATATTTTTCTATATATGATCCCATGGCATATAATAAGCACTAGAAAATGTACATGCACACTGTGTGTATAGCTATAAATATATTTTATTATCCAATAAATCAACCAATTATAATATTTCATAATTGTTTGCATAGATTTCAATACATCAACCAATTAGGATAACTCTATTGCAATTATTTTGAATATAATATTTTATTGAATGCCCATTTTATATAATTTATACTTATAGAAGAAAGGCTCCATCCTATAGTTAATGGTTTTGAAATATATAGTAAATTACCTATTAATCCTTTGAAACATACGAAAAGTCAAATGATGAAAATTTTTAAGGCAAAAAAAGTTTCTAGATTATTTTGTCTTTCCCTATCTTCACTTTCTCACTTTATCTCACATAAAATAAATATAAAATGCATTAATTATTGGAATCTAGATGGATCCACTAAAAAAAAATCAGTTTATAATATTTTTCAAATGGCGCACTATATTGAGTTGATAATACTAATTTGCTTAAAACATTTTTCTATGATGTTTATGTGTATTTACTTCAATTGATTTTGAAAAAATAAATGCAGAATTGAAGATTGCTACAAATAAATAAAATAAAAGAAATATCAACTACTATTATATCAAAAAGAAATATGACATTGGCATATGTATTATCCCAAACACATCACAGTGCGTTGTTGGCTACCACCACCACTAATAATGAAGCGTAGAATGCCTTTTTATTGCATATGTATATGTATACGTATATTATATATATAATATCTTGTATTATCGCTTGTGCACGGATAATGGCAGATTCTTTCTTTTCTTTTCCTTTTTCCATCTAGCAATAGTAGAATTGAAATGGGAAAAGATCCCGCTTCTTCACAATGTGGATTAAAGAAAAAAAAAAAAAAAAAAAGAGAGAAAGGTTTCGCTATAGTAATATTCCTACCACTGGTAGTTGTAGATATAACTATATAACATGATTATATATATATATTATGCTTCTCCATCGATGCACATTCTTTTCTACAGAAACATCTTTTAATTTTATGATGTATTAAAACTACAGTGATATACAGTAAATATAAAGGGGATCGAGGATTCGACATCCATCCCATTAGGAGACGAGCTATAAGGATCTTACCAACTATGGTAACATTTTCTAACGTAAAAACCGTGTTGTGCGAAAATTCCTAGATAGGTCCTATCTATATAGATCGGAGCTTTTTGTCTATATGGACTGTAATTGTTACAAGAACTTTTCATGCTATGCTAAACAATTACTTTCTCCATTATGTCAAGGTGAAAGGGTTTGAGAAGTTGAATCCAAAGGTGAAGGAAAAACTGCGGGAACGGGCCACACCAGTTGTATTTCAAGCAAGAAGCATCATACATAAGAAGGGATATCCTATTTACGAAACGATCCATGTAGTAGAAGGAAAAGTTTTGGCCTTCAATAAAGATAAAGATAGCAATATGACGAAAGGATTGCGAAACCTTGAAAAGAATGATTGTATTGGGAAACAGCTGCTTGAGAAGGCCCTTGAGTCCCCATTGCCAGATCTTCCCCTGGCAGTAGAAACCATCCAGGCTCTCACAAAAGTTGAAGGATTTGCTATCTCATTTGATCAGCTTGCTGCTGTGTTAACTGAAAATGGATTCTTACATTTCACCTTATAATGAACGTTGGGCTGCATGTGGTTTTGCACGTGCTGATAGGAAGAGAAAGAAACTTTGCCATGGGGCACGATCCAATGAAACAGACACATAGAAGGAAAATGAGTAGTCTTATTGTGCAAGTTACTATAACAATCAAACGAAATCGAGGAAAATGGAAGGAATGCCATATGTATGTGTAAATATATTTGTATTTGTATTTATATTTTTCTTTCTCCCCAATAAGTTGGTTGGTGTATTACAAACTACTGCAACATGTACGGAAACAAATACAAAGTAACAGTTTTTTTTCCCTTTGTTTTGATTTGTATTAAAAAAGGAAATAAAGAGAAATAAAGTTAATATTTAGTAAAACAACTCATATCTTATGTTAACAAACATAGTTAAGATAAGTACTTTGATAATTTGTTTCATTTCCATTAACTTCTCACTTTTTTTTTTTTCTTTTCCATTTTGGATATATAAGAAGTGACTAGTCACTATAAATATTTTTACACATTGTTTCTAGAGCTAGGAATGTAGGACGAGCTAGGCAAGCTAACCTATTTGAGCTAGGCAAGCTAACCTATTTAACCTGCAAAAAATTATGGTTTGGGCCATAAAATTCTAGCCCGCATAAGTTGCAGGCTTTCTAACTTGCCTTACTTGACCTGCGGGCTTATGCAAGCCAACCTAATGTTATTAAAAAAAAAAAAGAAGAGTAACTTGAGTTGGCAAATGGCATCCAACTAAAAGTGATTCATGAAGGGGTAAAAATAAACTAAAATAAACTATCAACTCCCCAATCACTTTTGACTTTTGAGCATAAAGTTATTTATATAGAGTAGAGTAATTGTTATGAGTTATGATTAATTAAAAAATTGTTCAAATTTATACTTAGCAGTTGTTAGTTTTGTCTAATTGTTATATTGCATATATTGTAATAATAAAAAAATTGAAATAAAATAAATTAAATAATAGTATTTAAGCTAGAGAAAAATAAAATCAAAATATGAAAGTAATAAGGTTAGCGCAAATGGAAGTAAAAAGGACTTAGTAAAGGGAGCAATATGGTCATTTTATGGGTAAGGTATAAATAGACCCCCATATGTCCCTTTAACCCATTTCTTTATATTGTGCACTACAAAATCTTAGGAGAGGCAAGCGACTACGCTATTAGGTGATCTAACGAATTTACACACAAAAGGCTAGGTGTGAGAAATTTCGATCACTAGAACAATCTAAACTATGTGAGAATGACTAAGCATCCACAATAACAGGATTTTGGGTGATTGTTCAAGGGATGACAATTTGAGTAAGTCCTCGAAATCTTGTGTAATTGGAGTGAAATTTAGGGTAATGTTGTATATTAATTGTGGGAACACAATAGTTGCAAATGTAGAAAGGATTGGAGGATAATTTTCATTAAAGATTTGGAATTTTGAAGAAAAGTTTCATTTTCTTAAAGATTGAGAATTTCAAAACTACATGGTACACAATACGGCTGTGTTACACCTGTGTACTTCAAGTACACAGCCACTTAGAGACTTACACAACTCCATGCCAAAATCACAAAGTGAACAATAAAGTACGTAGGCAAGAGACATGGCCACGTGCCAAAATCACAAAGTGAACAATTAGGTAAGAAACACAACCATAAATCAGCTTATGTCCTATCATTGCAATAAACACATAGTACACAGATGAGAGCATGCTTGTGCACTTAGACGTGTTGGACTTATGTTTTCTAAAGTCAAGTTTTTCGCCAAAGTTTCAATTCCTCACTTCTCCTAACTTATCAAAATACCTAAAAGTAAATTAAAGAAGTTGTTATAGGTTCTCTAAGCATATATGGTTATTGATTTGAATAGGTTTAAGGATTAAGGGAGTATAAAGTTATGAAGAGATCGCTCACTACTTATTAAGTACATGTATACTATGTTTGTTAATTGTGTGTGTTACATTAGAAATGTGAATCAACTTAAATTGTTATAGAACTAAGTAACTATGTGATTGTACTTGGTTGGAATCAAGGAACCGAGAATGTCGATAATCACGGGGTGGCACTCCGATGATTGGTATGTAATGTTGTCCTTACTAAAGTCGTGTATTGAGATGATTCGAGTTGTCGTATATATATGTATGTATGTATGTGAACAACTCATGTGGAATCTTGGACTTATGGACTCATAGACTCATGGATAATAAAGAAGACCCATTGTCATATATATATATATATATATATATATATATATATATGTATTGTGATAGGAATCTATTGATGCGGGCATAGGTTGATTAGGCGTGTCTTTTACAAGGCATAACCGTGTAATGTGTCTGGAAGCTCCTAGAAACAGACACGACCTGATACACGGCCAGAAGGCACGACCATGTATTGTGTCAAGAAGCTCCCAGAAACATACACGACTTGATACATGGCTAGAAGGCACGGCCGTGTTACACGTTCGTAAATATTAAGATATTTGTTTTGTGATTTGTTCTATGGTATGTAAATATGGCATGTGTATCTTGTATTTTATTTTTCGGTAGAAGATGATTTGTTTTCCTAGTTTGTAAGATTTAGTTGCTTGGAAAAGATACGGAAAAGATATTCTCTGCTGTATATATTTGGACGTAAGTTATGGAAAAACACAAGAGGGAAAAGAGTCTTCTTGATACAGGACCTATCACTAGGCCCGAGCTAAGGGTCTTCATAATCTGGCTTTGAGGGTTTTGCTGGAGAAACCTAACCTTGAGAAAACTAATCTACCTCCTATATTCTTTGCACTATAATTTTGATGCATTTCAGCAGGTTCATTTGTCAGTCCTACAGGATGCAAAAACACCTATACTACTGAGCAAATCAAGATTGTCAACGGAACCTGATTCAAAAGCTTCTTGAAGACCAGCATCATGAAGGACCATTTCTTTTATATATTTATTCTTTTATGAACTATTTTTGGTTGTATTTGATTTTGGGACACTTTCATTTTCCTTGTAATTTTGATTTAGGACTAGCCACCTTAAAAGTGACAAACTTATAATTTTGACCACTTTCTAACCCTAGGAGTAGCAAGTATAAATACTTGCTTAGAAGAGGGTTTGAGGAGGCCATATTTTGCAGAAATAACCTAGCACTTTCACGTGTGGAATTAGGGTTCATCCTTAGTTCAAACCTCTTATCAATTTCAACCCAAGAATTGGAATTGTGGCGAGTGCGACAAAGGGGAATTGTGAGTCATATCGATTTCATCTTTGTTGTTTGTTCATTTCTTCTCTAGTGAGTCATATCTAGGGCAGATTTGAATCTTCTTAGACTTATTTGTGATTGTATTTCGTGGACAACAATCTTGTAAGATTGATTGTTCTTTTAGTTATTTAACCAATAT